>CAIGQW010053658.1:889931-912321 GCA_903798125.1 Danio choprae | reverse complement strand
TTTTTTTTTAGATCTAAGTAATATAAATAGATAAAAACACTGATGTTGCTTGTGAATAGTTTGTAATAAGCATTTTTATTGCTCCTCAGCTATACAGTTTGTACTCAGTGATGAGTTCAGTCATCTTCGGCCAGAGCAGCGTTTGGCTCTGCTTCATGTAAGTTACACACATTTGTTTTTCTTATTTATAATTTTTTTTTTTTAATACATATTTGTTGTAGCATTTTTGTAAGTGGTGAAGAAGTTTAAATGGAGTATATTTTGCATTATTGCACTATACATTATAAATAATTTTGATTGAGGTAAAGTTGGTTTTTATATTCACACATCCGGACATTCTCTTTAATAATATAATTTCAGAAAAGTATTCCTTGCAAATTCTAAATGTTGAAATCATATTAGCAGCCAACAACTATCAAAGTACAACATAGTTCAGAGTCAAATAAATAGTGCTAATGTTGTTTTTAAGTCATATTTGCAGTTGATTTCAGACTGAATCTTTAAAGTACCATGGTAAACAATATAGAGAGCATGTCACAAGTTGTCACTGAACGAATGTGTGAATACAAAACCAACATTACCTCAATAATAATTTGTCTGTGCACATTGTTGATCAGAATCATCAACATTATTTTGGTATCGTTGAGATATTATTGTAATTTTTATTAATAATTAAAATATTTTTAATAGTTTAAGTAGTTTTTATTTATTTAAAAAATATTATTTGGGGAGCTTTTGCATTTATTATGATAGGATAGTAGATATATTGACAGAAAGTGAAGTTGGTGATCGGGAAAAGTCGACACTCGACACACTGACCACTAGGCTATCGGCACTGATTTTATTAATTTTGTGTATTAAATTTCAGCATTTTTCTAATGTTTTTTTTTTATGTTTGGCGGGATGTTTTTGTAATTAGTAGCGGTAATTTTTATATTTTTGTATTTTCAATTAGGTTTTGTTTTTAAATCTATTGTTTTAGTTATTGTAAGTTGACCTAAATTAAGTCAAAGTAGAAATATTTCCTTAAAGACTTGCTGAAATAAAATAAATGGTTTTAGTTATAGTTACTGAATAATCTTTAACCCTTGTGTGTATTGTTCAAATTGACTACCCTTTCGTTATGTTCGTGGCTGTTTTTGCTCCGTTGACCTCCATTATAATGACATTTTTTGATTGCAAAGCCATGACACCATGTAATCATGCATTCTTGATTGTTGGTGTTTTTCCTTGTTGGGAAGAGGTAAAATTTGTAATTTTTACTGTTGATCATCTTTTGGCACCATTAACCCTTTAGATAGGCCTAGGCAAAGTTTCCAGCCTTTATATGGAGTATTAAGGAGTATAACAGCAAATTATAGTGCGTGTGTATAAATACACTTACTATGTTTACTATGTTCTGAGATCTGAGGTGCTTATTTATTTGTAAAATAATTGTCACTACCCATGCTTAACCAATCACTATCATCTTCTTTTTAGGAAGGCACTGGTCCTCGAGTCATTTCAGCCTTCGTGGAAATTATATTTGACAACTCTGACAACAGGCTTCCAGTAAGAAATTTGTCCTAAAGTGAACATAAAGTGTCCTAAAGTGCACTAAACATGATAAGAAGCCTTAATGTGACCTCGTTTTGTTTTTTTTAGATTGACAAAGAGGAAGTGTCTCTGCGTCGTGTCATCGGAGCCAAGAAAGACCAGTACTTCTTGGACAAAAAGATGGTCACGTAAGTGTAGCTCTTGCAGCACGTCTGCTAATAATCAGAACTGTAATTAAATGAATGGTGTTCTGTGTGTTGCAGTAAAAATGACGTGATGAACCTGTTAGAGAGTGCTGGGTTCTCCCGCAGTAACCCATACTACATTGTCAAACAAGGAAAGGTATGCTGGAGTTGCTTGACATGGCTATTAATGAGTTTTTTTGACAATTGTTCATAATTTGTTTTAACGTATCAATTAAAATGCAGTTCTAACCTTGTTTTCAAGTCCTCAGTATTAACATTAAACTCATAGTATGACTTAAAAAATATGAAAATTTACTTTCCCTTAATTGGTTCTAAACCCTTTTGAGTTTCTTGTTGAACACAAAACAAGTTATTTTGAAGATGTTGGAAAGAGTAGTCATTAACTTCCATAGTAAGAAAAAAAGACTTTACATTTTAGGGTGACCTGTCTCTTTAAAGTGGTGCTAATGCTACACATTCTAGATGACACATTGTATTGTCTTCAATGTGAAAATAGATCAATCAGATGGCGACGGCGCCCGACTCTCAGCGTCTGAAGCTGCTCAGAGAAGTGGCTGGAACCAGAGTCTATGATGAGCGCAAGGAGGAGAGCATCTCGCTCATGAAGGAAACAGGTAGATTCTTCGCTCATATACGTTTTTAATTAAATGTGCCATGAGCATATAGCTATATTAGTTAGAAATGTTGGGAAATGTATTATTTATCTCCAAAACAACTGCTAATTTGAATAACAGACAAAATATTTGCTGTTGATGTTTTTAGTAATAATGACATACTAAAAACCATTAATTGTAACATACTAGCCTATCACAATAAAGGAAAAACACCAAAAGTAAATCTTTAGAAATAAATAAATATGTGTGCTCTATATTTCATAGTGAAGCACAGCACTGTTTTCTTACACGCTGCTCACACAGAAACTCACCACAGTGGCTTAGTTCATATGAAATGCTGCTCTATTTAAACTAAAAAAAAAAAAAAAGAATGATCTGCTCTGAATTTGGGCTGTTTAATGTGCGTTTGGGAATTAAATATGTGCCAGCCATCTTCAAAAGAAGATTTTAGGGATTTCTGTGCAGTCTTATCAAAATAAAAGTTTGATGTTTAAACATTTAAGAATGAAGAAATTAAGGGCTCATTCACACCGAATGAGTCTTTGCTTAAAAAAAAAAGGCACATCATAAAGCATGAGGGTATCCAGACACAGCCACAGAGCGCCTGTAAACAGACACTTGTAATGGTTGTCTCGCCTCAGCTCTTTTGGTTGGTCCACTACTGTGGAATTGACAGTGATGAGCTGTGCTGGTTGTGGAAGTTGAAGTTCTTTCAGCTTTACATGGCGTCTAATATATGGTGCTCACCTGCGCAGCGCTTTTAAAGATGTGAGCATAATGGTCACACACGTCCATCAAGCATGTATTTACATTGAACAACTATAGAAATGTAGAGCCATTGAAAGGAAAAATGCGTTTGTGTGAACCCCCTTAGGCTGATGAAATTGTTACTATTGTATTTTTATGTTTAAATTTTTTTTTTTACTATTATTAATGTTATTTTTCAGAAATGCTTGAGTTTAAATACAATAGTTCTTTTTTTTATTTTTTGTTTAAGTAGTTTAAAAAATATGTACTATTACTACCTCAATAAACAATTGAAGAGTTCAGATGCGCAAGCCATTTCTGCCATCTGAAGTCTTAAAAACAGACACAGCAAACCTGGAACTTATTAGAAACTCTTATGGCTTATTCACACTACAAGCAACAATCAGTTACAAAGCGACAAGTGGACGTTCATTTCAATTGAGAGTGAGCGACCTCCAGTACGTGATCGACAGCAACCGTTGGTGACCGATGTGGTCAAGCAACACGACAAAGTTGAGAATCCTTCGACTTAATGCGAATGAAGAGCGACTTTTGTGAGCGACAGCCAATACGAGCTTCAGTAGAGCTCACATGATCCTCTCTCAGCTCCTGCAGCATCCGGTTGTATTCTCTGTGCTGTATACCTAATGCACTGCTAGTGTGAATGCAGCATTATACAGACTTCTTTTTAACAAGTTCAGTATAATAGCCAGCTCCTGAGTTCATTTTAGTATTGGTCTACTCGGGTATCTTAAATGTTGTGGTATTTGTTTTGGCATGCGTCTAGCAAACATAATTCCATATCAAAGCGAGTTGTCTGATGGAACATATACAGCGGGGAAAATAATTATTGAACACGTCACCATTTTTCTCAGAAAACATATTTATAAAGGTGCGGTTGACTTGCAAGTTTTTCACAAAGAAATCTATATATGCAAAGAAAACAAATCTAATTAGTTTACAAATTAATTTATGCTTCATAAAATGAAATGACGCAGGAAAAAAGTATTGAACACATGAAGAAAGGGAGGTGTAGAAAGACATTTCAGCAAGATGATCCAAAACACAGTCAAGTAAACTCTCAAATGCTTTCAGAGAAAGAAAATAAAGCTGTAGAATGGCCCAGCCAGTCACCTGATTCAAATCCAATAGAAAATACAAAATAAAGATCAGATTTGATAGACGAGACCCACAGAACCATCAAGATTTTTACACTCTGTTGATGTCTGTGAAAAACTCACACCTGAGGAATTCATGTGACTTCGTTCTCCATGTGAGAGGTGTCTTTAAGCTGGCATTGCCAAAAAAGTATTTTATATAAAGTATTAAATACATTTCTGTAGTTCAGTACTTTCTCCTTGTCACTCCATTGTTATTAAACATAACTCATTTTTCAGATTTGTTTTGTGTTCTTTTATTTTCATGTTTGCATTGTTTGGGTTTTTACCAAAATCTAGTTCAATTCCATGTTAACAGCTCCTTTAGAAATATTATTCCCAGGAAAAAACGTGACGTGTTCAATACTTAGTTTCTCGTGCTGTATGTATACATTTTTAAAACCAAGTCTTTGTGATAAATGACAAAAGACAGTGCAGTAAAAGCCTCACTGATGTTTTCATGGTTGTGACATTCAGTTCCTCCTCATGTGCTTATGTGTGTGTGCACAGAGGGAAAGCGAGAGAAGATTAATGAGCTGCTAAAGTACATCGAGGAGCGTCTGCACACTCTAGAGGATGAGAAAGAGGAACTGGCGCAGTACCAAAAATGGGACAAAATGAGGAGAGCGCTGGAGTACACCATATACAACCAGGAGCTCAACGAGACCCGCGCCAAACTGGACGAGGTACATGTGCTAACTCTCACTTGTCATCAGCTTCTCCAGTCTAAATCAGTCATAACAGTAAATAAATCAGCATTCGAAACCTGTATAATGCGACTGCGCTGATGTGTTTATAGCAACATTATAATGCAAAGATGATGTCCTTTCCTTGTTCCAGTTGTCCTCTAAGAGGGAGACCTGTGGAGATAAATCTAGACAACTGCGGGATGCCCAACAAGACGCCAGGGATAAAGTGGAGGTAAACTGAGCTTACCAGAGGTTTAGCTGATATACTCATGATCTGATCAAAGAGATTTATTGTGATAAGTGATTAGCAAATGCTTTTATCCAAAACAACTTGAAATTCAGGGTCGACAGGTGAGGTTAAAGTTCTAATTAACCTACCATGACTTTGTAAAGTATATCTGAGACTACAGTAGACAATACTTGAAGTGGATCAAAACCTTTTATCAGAGTTGTCCTAAATGTGGTACATTATATCATTGGATATGGGAGTGTGGCAAAATTAGACATTTTTGGGAAGAAGTGAAAGGGATGATAGAGAAGATACTTTCTGTCAGTATTCCACTTTTAAAATTTCATTTATACCCTAAGGAAATCAGGATGAAAAAGACTGAATGTATATTTATAAATGTAAGTGTTCTTCAAGCTAAAGGGAATATTTCTTTAAATTGGAAAAATGTGTGTACACCAAGTATAGGATGCTGGTTGAATGACATGGTTACTAACATGACAATGGAAAGGATAACCTATAGATTAAAAGATAAATACAAGATCTGTGAGGGAGTTTGGGGACCTAAAATGTGGTGGAGTTGGGAATGTGTTGATTGAATAAGAAGAAAGGTCGTAATATCGATGTAACATACAAAGTTTTTTCTCCTATTTTTTGTTTTGTTGTTGGTTTTTAGTTGTCCTAAAACTATTCAACAACACCCATCTTTGTCTTTGGACAATTTTGAAAAACTTTTTTGATCCTCTTCAAATGCTGACTACTTTATGTAAGCTTATGTAAGAGTATAGTTTAAATTAATGTTGACATTACAATACAGAGTAGTTCTTTTGGCATTAATCATGAATATTGCATAAGCATTTGTTTCGTGTGTTGTCAGAACAGAAGGGAAGCTCTTGAGAGCATTTATGAACCTCACATCCTTGTGATTTTCCTGGCAAAAACATCCTTCTTTTGAAAATCAGTGTACAGGCTGTCATGTGGGACCACAAATCTTAGCATCTTATGTTGCACGGGTATATTTTTGGCAATAGATTTTTATTTTATGCCGGAAGTCATTAGTATATTAAGTAAAGTTCCATGAAGTAATCAAGTTCTATGAAGACATTTTGTACCGCGGACTAGGGCTGCACAATATATCATCTCAGCATCGATATCGCAAATCTGCAATATTTACATCGCAGTATCTCCTATGTTGAGTTGGGAGTATAATTATAATTTAAACCATTTGTGCATAAGAAATGATCAAATTTGTAGCTTCAACTAATATTATTTGTATTTATTTATACAATATAGTCAACATTTGAAGTGGATCAAAAAAATTTTCCGAAATAAGAATGGTGTTGTTGAATAGTTTTAGGACACTTTTTGATTTTTGTGGTGGTCCACTTCAAATGTTGACTACTGTATGCAGCATCATTTTACATTTGAATATTTTATTGCTGTAACTCAATACTGTAAGACTCAATAAAAAAGCAGTAAAGCACTGTCTATTTCATTTGTATGTGTATGTTTGTTCTATTGTATTCATGCTTAAAAATATCGCAATGCCATTTTTTTGCCAATATCATGCAGCCCTACTGCGTACAGTACCTGAATTTTTTTTTACGCTTGGTATCATCAAAATGCAAGGTGTAAACAATGTGGATACTGATTGCCCAGAGAGAGTAGTCAGTACCTGCTTCAGTGGATGCACTACATGACACTCCATCCCCACTTGATTAAAATAAACGGTTGCTGTAGGATTATTTTAAACTGTCAAACTGTTCAGTAGACAAGGTGCAGATGTTCCTCTAGTCATGAAACATCTGTCCCGGTATTTATAATTTGCTTAAGTGTAAAAGGCAAGAAAAAAATACTTCTAAAAATGTTATTTAGATTATTATTTTATTTAATAAACCAGTTTGTGTTTTGGTGCTGAAGCATATAGACTTGTTTTGAAGCATTTCACCTCAAATGTTATTATTTTTTTGTCTAGTACCTACTAAAAATACATTAAAATTAAGATTATTATTTCAAAAAGATTTTTTTTTTTCAAGAAAAATACGAATTATGTTTATTTTTTCAACGTGTAGTCTGGCACATTTGTTACCCATGACAAATAAAGATTTTATCAAGACAAAATTGCATAATCTGACATAGTGACTTTCATAACCGACAATAAATATCGTGTGATCTGACTGGGGCTTTAGATTTTCACTGAACCAGCCTCTGAAACTGCTTTTTTTTTAATACATCAGCTTATTGAGTAATGTTATCTAACCTCTGTGTTTCTGTGTCTCTGTAGGAGACGGAACGTGTGGTGCGGGAGCTGAAGTCTCGAATCTCCGCCATGAAGGAGGAGAAGGAACAGCTGAGCGCAGAGCGACAGGAGCAGATCAAACAGAGGACCAAACTGGAGCTCAAAGCCAAAGATCTGCAGGACGAGCTGGCAGGAAACAGCGAACAGAGGGTGCGACTAGCAGACACACACACGCTAACACATGCATGCGCTACAGGCACACATATGCACTCAACGCACACATTTACAAATAGTGTTATCTTGGAAATGAGAGTTTTTATTTATAAAGAAATGGCTCTAATTAAATTAATTTTTTTTTTTTTTTTTTTTTTTTTTTTCAGAACTTTGAATGATTGTATCATAAATCAGTTTTCCAACCTGTGTTGTGTTGTAATCATAAGTGTAATTGGACTATTAGATGTCAAGTCAAAAAAATCATTCATTTAAATTTTTTTACCTCATAAGAGTCCCAAAAGTTACATAGTTACTTCCATAACATTTTATGAAATGACACAGTATGTATATTATAGCACAGTTATTATATTTTAAAGGCTGCAGTTTTTGAGTCACTGTTCTCAAATGTATTTGAATTTGCTAATTAGCTGCTCAAGAAACATTTTTAAACAATTATTTATTATCGTAACAGAACCTCTGGTAGTTTGATTAATAGAAATAGGGAGATATGTGAAATATCATATATATATATCTATATATATATTCATATATATATATATATATATAAACTATATTTTTGTTTTTGGTAATTAGAAAATTTGTTCTTGAACACATTAGGGTTGTCACGATACTAGAATTCGGTACCAATCGATACTGAAATTTTCAAACATCCATCTTAAACGGCGCTGATTTGCCATTTTGTTCACATGCTCAACAGAAATTATGTGATTGGCCGTGAAGGTCATCGATTCACCGAACTCACCGCTTTTTACTGAGTGTAACCACAGATACAGGAACACTGGAGTGTTTTAAATTTGTGGTTCATCAGCAGGTCGCTTGTATGTCAGCTTATAGACAAACCAGCTGATCGACGTGACTTTAAAATGCTCCAGTGTAACTGTATCTGTGTTTAACCGGATATTGGGTAATCCAAATACAAATGTGCAAATACTTAAAATATAGTTTATATGATTATTCGATGTTTATCATTCACGATCAGTTGAATTTAAATTCAGCATGAATTTACAGATTATAATTTAAAAATTCATTAAATTATGTGCAATTAGTCATTTGCACCTTTTTATTGTGTATCTAAATGCTGATAATGATGCACGTAAAAGCATCGTTTCCTCCAACAAATACCCACCTGCACGATTCAGTCTTTTTGTTGCCGCTGAATTAAAACAGCAATGCCTGAATTCACACACACCAACATGCGTCTCTGCTACACATGCTCTCAAAAGCAAAAGTCGCTCATAAACACACGCCGAGCGCCAGTGAGCTGCAGGAAACGCTGGCAGCCACTAGTGAACAGAGGGTCCGCAGTGTCCCCGTCTGCGTCACTAACTACACACGCTCACTCCAGCTTGGGCTCCACGCCAGACGCAAACACACACATAATGCTTGTGTATCCCTCTATGTGTGAAATACACACTTTCGCTCAGCCGTTCTGCATCCCGCCTTGGCTTAAAGGTGGATTAGCCCCACCTGTCCAAATGTGTGTGTGTGTGTTTTCTTGCAGAGGAGAGGACGAAAGTGTGTCATTTGCCCTTTGATTGGTGAATGTGAATGCAGGTTTGCGCAGATGGAGATCCCCTTTGTTCTGCTTATGACACTGAATGTTATAAACACCCATTTAAATATGAGCAGATCCTCACGCATCTGCAGAAAATGTATTTAGGTGCTCTATAAAAAGAGATCGCTGAATGTGTTTTAATACTTTCTCTTTTCTGGCCAATAGAAACGGCTGCTCAAAGAGCGACAGAAGCTACTGGAGAAGATTGAAGAGAAGCAGAAGGAGCTGCAGGAAACCGAACCCAAATTCAACACCGTGAAGGAAAAAGAAGAGCGAGGAATTGCCCGGTAAAAGTCTTAGAAGTGTTGAAAAGGGAATGAAGAATGAAGAATGAAAAAAAAGAATGAAGTGGAAATGCAGCTTTCTTTTCTATGTTGATTTATTTTATTTTAAATGAGAAGGATTTTTTTTTTGACTCCGTTGAACTCTCTTAAAGGGGTGGTCCACAGTGTATTTTTAAGGCTTGGTTGTGTTTATAAGATGCAAAGCAATGTGTGCTCATGCTTCACTTGTAGAAAATCACGTTGTTTTTTTCAAATATCTTTGATTATATACAGCTAACGTATAACTATATCGGCTAACTATATCGGCTAACATGAAAACGACCGTCATATTTCCTAGTTCCTCTGAAAGGCCAGCCCTCAAGAGGCTCTGATTGGTCAGCTAACTTAATGTACTGTGGGATTGTGCGCGGATTGGCAAATTAGTACAAGCTTTTGCAATGTGTAAACAGTCAGTCGAGCAGCTGTTAGCAGCGTTAACTGCCTGAATCAGACTGAAAAATGAAGAGCACACAGCTGAACCTCACGCCTGCTGTCAGGTGTGTGCGTGTGGTGAATGCACATAACCGGAAGCCCTTGTGATCTCACTAGCCCGGATGTATTTTTTTGTAGTCCCCAAACTTCATTCACTGTAGGCTTTGCTAAGCTAACTCTGTAAAAGCCAATGTCTCCCTTTGCATTAAACTTTGAGCGTCTTACATTCAGAGATGTTGTTTATGTTCACACAGCTACATTACACAAACTAAAGTTGAAAATATGATATCATAGTGGATGACATCGTAATATAATCAAAATAACTTCTGCCCTCTCTACAGCGTGAGATTCAGCACAATCAAACCAATCAGTTCCCCAATGGACAGAATCATGTCCTGTACTTTACTTATTTTCTCATTTAAAGGAGCACTATGCAAGTTTGACACCCAGTGGTTGAACTAGGTATTACACTCCTGGATCAAAACAAACGCAAGTGCAGGTTGCCAGATTAAGTGATTTAAACCGTGTCCTAAATAAAAGCCACGGCACCCGATAGAAGGAATATTTTCCATATTAAAAGGCGTTTTTGTCCTAACCAACACCTCGAATTGATATTTTAGAAACGGCTTCTATTTCTCACAGATGAACAACAGAAAATGAATGCCATTTTACATGATATTTATTGCCATATACTGAAAGCAGCAGCAGATAGTTCACCTCAGATCTTGAAAATAAAATAAACCGTTTGAAATTGAACTTTAGAACAGAATACATGAGTGATTCAGCATGTACATTTAATAATGTTTAAGAATGTTAATATGTATTAATTAGATTATAAATCTTACCATTTCGTGAGTGAGTGCATATTCTGTGCTTCTGAATGGCTGTATTTTAATTTCTGTTGTGTTTTGTCTGGTGCAAACAGGCAAACTGCAAACATATTATGGTATTTTATGCTTTAGAAGAGTCAAAGACTTGCATACAGCACCTTCAAGCTGCTGTATCAACTTTAAATGAATAATAGTCATCATTTAATCACAGACCTTCAAAATTGTAATGCACTTTTTTTTTGCTACTTTTACAGTTTTTGATTTGATTAATCGTCAAAAATGTCATTCCAACTAAGTGTATCTTGTTTAGGAATCTTTAGCCATTTGCGCTGCAGGAAAAAAAATATTGATAGAGCATCACATTTTTTTGTTCATATTTAAGAGTTTGGGAGAAACATTTTATTATTGAGCTGTTTTCCATCTAAAAGAATAAAAGAAATTAATGGAGGTCAATATTAATATTTTCAACTTGTGTATGCTCCCAATAAATGTACATTTAGAGAGCCTCTTAACATTTTAAGTTCTTAAAAATGTCTTAAATGAACCTAAAATCTGCTGAAGCCTTAAATGTTGATATTTAATCATGTCAATTTTTCACGATCTGATTTTACAAATCTCAACCTATGTTTTGTCCCCACATTTTATTTTTTATTAATTTTCACAGATGCTATTTTGTGTGTTGCAGCAATATATAAAGTGTGTTTGAATCTTTTCAGGCTGGCTCAAGCCACACAGGAGCGTACAGATCTTTACGCCAAGCAGGGTCGAGGCAGTCAGTTCACCTCTAAAGAAGAGCGAGACAAATGGATCAAGAAAGAGCTGAAATCTCTGGATCAGGCCATCAATGATAAGAAACGGCAGATCGCCGCCATCCACAAAGATCTGGAGGACACAGAGCAAAACAAAGAGAGAAACCTGGAACAGTACAATGTAAGATTCATAATACATTTATGTTGGGATCGTTTTACGGGCAGCATTTATTTTTGAACACGTCTTTCGATTCATAGCATTTCATCTCCGCTTCGCTTTTTGCCCACAGAAACTGGACCAGGATCTGAACGAAGTGAAGACTCGAGTGGAAGAGCTGGACAAGAAGTACTACGAGGTGAAGAACCGAAAGGATGAGCTTCAGAGCGAGAGAAAGTAAGATCCTTTTCCAAAAACTCCTTTATGGCTTTGGTCCATGTTTCCAGCATCCTTTCTTATTCCCTGTACCAACCGTTCCTCTCCTCACCTGCTCTTTTAGTTATTAATATTCCACAAGCCATAGGTTTCTCAGCACGACGAGGGTATAGAATAGGGTGTCCTGCTGAAGCCAGGCGTAGTGTTTTTGAGCTGGAGCTGAAGGGTGTGTCTGTGTCCCTCCACCTGCAGTTACCTGTGGAGAGAGGAGAACGCAGAACAGCAGGCGCTGGCAGCCAAACGAGAAGACCTGGAGAAGAAACAACAGCTACTGCGAGCCGCCACCGGAAAGGTAAGAAACTGCAGAACAGAACCTTTTTTTTATATATATATTGGGGGAATAATAATAATAATAATAATAATAAAAAACTTTATTATTAAAGTTTATAAAAACTTTATTATATATAAAACAAAAAAAACTGTACAAAATTGGTAAAAAAAACTATACATAACCCACATTGTACAGCAAAACAATATATGATCTGCATTAATTTATACAAATGAAGCATATAAACAGGTCAGTACTGAAAGTTGAGGTCAACAACATGGTGTATTAAGTAAAACAAATAATGATAATAAAATAAAAAAGGACAGAAAAATTTTAAGTGACTAGGCTGGGGTTGGCATGTTTTTCAAATTTGTGCTTTTACTTCAAGAAAGCGTTGCATGCTTGTGCTATATCAGCACTAGTACTCACCTGGAAGATAGAGACTGAAAATGCAAGATGGATAACCATTCAGTTTGCGGTAGCTGCTTCCAGTCTCAGATTTAACATGCCAGAACAGGTTTTTACCCACATCTAAGCATAATTGCTTGTATGCTATTTATTTCGAATTAAATTGTAACAGTCCTAATCTGCATATTAAAATTTGTCATACAAGTAGTTTCAAAGCACACAAGTGAACAAAATAACATCCAATGGCCTCAAATATGATTATAGGCGTTCAAATATGATTCAATGGCTTTAAATATTATTCAGTGGTTTCAAATATAATTAAAATATGATTCAATGTCTTCAAATATGATTCAATGGCTTAAAATATGATTGAAAGATGATTTAATGGCTTCAGATATGGTTCAGTGGCTTCAAATATGATTCAGTGGCTTCAGATATGATTCAAATATGACTCAATGGCTTCAAATATGATTCAGTAGCTCCAAATATGATTCAGTGGCTTCAAATATGATATGGCGGCTCTGAAAGATAATGTCATTACTGTATATTCAGCTAAAATAGTTGGTTCTATTGAGTTTAATACAGCGTCATTGATACATTTTAGTGTTTTTGAGCAAATTTGATCCAGGTTTAAAGCAGCTCTGCATAACAGTATAAATCTATTTTGCCTAGCTAATCTTTCTACTTCCTTTAAACATCTTTTCTGTTTTCGTAAACAAGCATTCACAGAAACTCTTTTGAAATGCGCCCACATGTGTTTTTTTATAATTATTTTCTGGCAGAATTGACATCATATATCAGTAAGACTAATAA
The DNA here is from genome assembly GCA_903798125.1 of Danio choprae. Lineage (NCBI taxonomy): Eukaryota > Metazoa > Chordata > Actinopteri > Cypriniformes > Danionidae > Danio > Danio choprae. The sequence goes on along the minus strand of CAIGQW010053658.1, from coordinate 898,862 downwards.
TAATGTTTGTTATTGTTATTAATAGTAAATAAATTCACGGTGATATTTTATTGGGAAACAACAAAATTAGTTTTTAAAGAAATACAAATAACAGTAATGTGCTAAAATTCACTACTTGGTGTCTTCGTGTCATGGAGTTTCTGGAATATCATGGAATTTGAAAATGTTTATTCCAGACGTTATTGTCAGGGAATTTGACATTTGGTTAAGAGTGGGAAGCCTGTAGCTACTAAAGGTTGTTTATAGTATAACTACTTTATAAAAGAATATCCGTAAATTAGCAGTTTTCCGTATTTTGTGATTTGTTTTTATTTTTCCCCATTTATTTATGCTTTTGAATTGCATTATGGGACCTTGATCTTTCTTTGAACAACTTCTAACATTGAAAAGCTGGAAAAAAGTGACTTATTAACATTTTTAATAGTTTAAACTGATATATTGTCTGATATATTGTTAAACCTTGTAATAAAGGAATAGTACTTTTTCTGATATTTGTCAAACTTATTTTTTCTATATGTTATTTCTTAAACATTGTATTATTTTAAACAATTTTTAACTAAAATGTCAATAAACGTCACTGTCAACTTTTTATGTTGAAAATTCAACTACAGTTTAACAGAGCAGAGATCAACATCCCATAATCCAATTCACAACCGTAAATAGACGGAAAACACCAGTGAATCACAAAATACTGAAACTGTTAATTAACATATTTTTTAGTGTATACATTTTAGAATACTAATTTATGCCTGTATTTCTTAATTTTGAAAAAGAATTTGAGCTTTTATTATACAATCCAATACAATATAACTTTTTGTATAGCACATAAAAAAAAACAACAACTGATGTTGACCAAAGTGCTTTACAATAACACAGAAGCAGAATGAACAAATCATGTAAAACGCAAGAAAAAAAGCATTAACAAGTATATAAGCATAAAACAGAGTCTAATACATAGTAGAAAAACTGGGCAAACTTCTAATAAAATAGAACTATCGCTGGAGTCAAAGAGAGATCGAGGAATATTGAAAGCCACAAAGAAAAGTTATGTTTTCAAAGCAGATTTAAAAATAGACCTTTACATTATTCAGCTAAAACAAGCAAACCAACACAAAATTAAACCGATGCTTCTGTTTTACTGATATTAGTTGGTTTATTACGCTTTGGGAACATGGCTGGTGCATGTTGTCTTTGTAAATATACGATGCTTTTACACCTGTAGACAGATTTTCTTCTGAAACGGGCATTAAAATTATTACAATGTTGCATTTTGTTCTTGGTGCTGTTCCATTCACACGGCAAAGTTTCTAATGGACCAAAATAGTTAAAACAAGTCATATGCGAGTAAACTCTCCTTTACTTGGTCAGTTTGACGGTTTATTTCCCACTGATTTCCGCTTAGTTGTCATACGTCGTTATTTTAATTTGATGATGATGATGATGGTGAGCAATAAGGCATTATAAGTGAAATGCGCGTATAATTTGGAATGGTGACACCCACAGACAGTCAACATGTATAAATCAGAGGTAAGACTTTCTCGTACATAGCCTTATTTCAGTTGTCAACGGTTGTAAAATATATATCTATTGAATCAATCAATCTATTGTCCGTCATTTTTTGTAACATTTAATTAGTTATTTTAAAATAAGAATACGTCATTTATTAGCTTTGTTTTCATTAGGATACAGGATTGTTTTCGACAGGATATTCTATACACACACGGCTGTTGACACTATTCTCTGCACATATTGAGTCAGTGAAGGACCACAGACACCTGCATCATGAAATGTTTTTTTTTCCCCCCATACAGCGTGCGGTATCAAATTCCATTAAAACAACACTCTTCCAGCAGTTCATACTCTCATCCAATATCTTGTTTGTCACGGAGGCATGTGTGAAATGTCCCTGAATGAAAGTGAAAGTGCCGAACTGCAGTTAAAGTTGAGAAATTAAAAGTGAAACACCTGAAGTTACATGTAACTCTGGAGGAAATTTGGATAGAGTGGTGATGCAATAATGTTAGTCGAATTATGTGCTATAACATGTAAAACGGGATCATAAAAGGAACATTCAAAAAGTAACTCTTGTAAACACCTTAATCATATTATTGTCTTATTCAGATTAAGGCAAATAATTTGATTACTCGTGTCCATGTAAACGTAGTCACTGTTGGTCTTTCTTTCCTTCAAGGTATCAGTGCACAAATAAACAAAACAATAGGCCCAAAATCACTCAAATATTTATTTACTTTGAAAATTGCACTAAGCCATATCACAAATTTGATGACTTTTACATGAATCCTGCAACTCTACTTAAGTGCTCATCATACGTGATCAGTAATTTATTTAAAATCACATAAATGCCACCCACACTGGTTCACCCTGTATGAAGCATATCTTCTGAGCTCAACTTGGCTGCTGGATGATTTCTCTAGGACTGAGTCAGTCTCTAATTATAGCAGCTCTCCCACGTTACAGAAATATACATCAAGATAGATGAACTCGGATTATCACAACTTTAGATCGTCATTTGGACTTGTGGAAGTGAAAATACAAACTTTGAAATGCGATGTTTTCCTCCAGGCTATTTTGAATGGCATCGACAGCATTAATAAAGTCCTGGAGCATTTCCGGCGGAAGGGCATCAACCAGCACGTCATCAACGGCTACCACGGCATCGTCATGAATAACTTTGAGTGCGAGCCCGCTTTCTACACCTGTGTGGAGGTGACTGCAGGAACCAGGTTATTATTACCGTTCTGCTGAATCTCCTTTCTTACTCGGATTTATAAATGTCGACTGGGGTAATGATGTTTACGTGCTGATGTTTGCTCAGGTTGTTTTACCACATTGTGGAGACGGATGAAGTGAGTACCAAGATCCTGATGGAGTTTAATAAGATGAACTTGCCTGGTGAAGTCACCTTCCTGCCCCTCAGCAAACTGGACGTCAGGGACACGGCTTACCCTGAGACTAATGTAAGCCAGTGTACCACATATATACTGTTAAGGGCAAAACTATTAGCCCCTATTCTTTTTTGTATACAGTTGAAGTCAGAATTATTAGCCCCCCTGTATATTTTTTCATAGTAATAGAATTTTTGAGCATTTTTGGATGAACTAACCCTTTAAACTTATTCACTTCTTTGCTTCCTTTTTTGTTTAGGATGCAATCCCCATGATCAGCAAGCTCCGTTACAGTCAAAACTTTGACAAGGCCTTCAAACACGTGTTTGGGAAAACTCTGATCTGCCGCAGTATGGAAGTGTCCACTCAGCTGGCTCGAGCTTTCACCATGGATTGCATCACTCTGGAGGGTAAGCATATATTATCCTCATGTGTACTTGTTTTCATACTGGATTAATGTTCAAACGGTTTGAATCCTTGTTTTTGTTTTGGTGTCAGGTGATCAGGTCAGTCACCGTGGAGCTCTGACCGGCGGCTACTACGACACTCGTAAATCCCGTCTGGAGCTGCAGAAGGACATGAGGAAGGCTGAGGAGGAGCTCGGAGAACTGGAGGCAAAACTCAATGAGAACTTGCGTCGAAACATTGAACATATCCTTTTCATGTATACAATGTTTTTTTGGTTTGTTTTTGACCAATTGATCCTTTTAAAACAATACAGAAACGTATACTTAAAAAAATAACTATGTTGGCTTACATTTAGAGAATGGATTAAAAAAAACCCTAAGCCAGCTAACGCAGAAATAAGTTGCACTACTAATAAGAGCAAAGTAGTTTATTCTTGGTGTGCTACAAAGCAGCTTCAAATATGATCAGTTGTTTTGCAGAAATGAGACCAAATTTTTTCATTTCTCTGCCAAAATTTGGCAACCCTTTTTTTGCAAGATGATTTAAAACAGAGTACACCATACATTGTACTATAAATATTTCATTTTGTCAGAATAATAAGCCTGACATACCTTATTTATTACAGTCTATCCATCATGTAATAACATGTTGTTTTTGTGCTTTCTCACTAGTTTTTAATGGATAAAATTGTTTGTGCTCATTTAAAGTCGCAAAAAATCCAAATTCACAATGTTTAGTCTTAAGTTGAAAAATGAATCTCATCAAGTTAATCCATTGAAAACTGTTTGTTTGGTAATCTTTAATCAAAGTCTGACCATTTGCTTCTACTCTGAAACGGCAGTCCTTTTCTGATGGCATCAGTTTAACGGCTTGGGCGAAATATGCTTAGTCACGCCCCTCCAACCATTAGTTTACTGCGAGTGAAACATGAGAGGAGGAGCTCAAAAATAAACCCCTCCCACTATATTCAATTCAGTTCATTTTTGTTTCTATAGTGCTTTTACAATGTAGATTGTGTTAAAGCAGCTTAACATTGATCAAGTTCTAGTAAATTGAAACTGCTTCAGTCCAGAGTCCTCAGTTCAGTTCAGTGTGTAATGTAAATGTCTTTGCTGAAAGCCCAAACACTGAAGAGCAAATCCAACAATGTACAGTATATTCAATAATCAGTATTCTGTTTCAGTTTGAAATACGTCATCGTACTGAAATTAAAGTTTGTATGAAACAGACGTTACGACAAACATTTAAGTACAGTAGCTGATATCCACTATTCCCTTCACACATTCACTTGTCAACTTATGGCATATTATTATCGCTGTGTTCAGCAGTACATTGTTGTTGTGTCATCTCTCCATGTCTTTTCCAACCGTAAAACAAACAATGGCCCTGATCAGCATTGACATTTAGTGGACAAATTACAGTTATATTAATTGCGAGTTACTGATTTAAAGTGATTTCTTCATATAAAGGGGCATGTTTCCAGTTCACTAGTTTCTACGGCCCTGATTTCAGTTGACAGCTCTGACATTTAAGTGGCACTGAAGTAAATTCCGGTTGTATAGGTTTACTGTACCTCACACGAATGCCTGCTTATATGCGGTATAGCATCAGATGGTTTGTGTGTGTCTTGGCCAACAAAGCATGTTGGTGTAATTGTCCTAGATAACACAAGGTTGTGAAGGCTCACTGAATGAGTCGGCTAGATATTAACGTCTGTGTGAGCAGCTATGTTAGTGAATGGAGGGATGAGAGAATGAAAATCACCAATACAGATACTCAAGACCTTGAGTGATGAGCATTAAACCTTAAACGAATCCTATGTGTGGTTCATACTCTGACTCATTCAGAAATGTGATGACATAACCACTTTCTCCACTAAAATGAAAATAATTTAATGGATAGTTCATCCCAAACTTAAAAAAAGTGGTTTCTGACATTTATTGGTTTCTTTTTTCTGTTGAACACTAAAGATGTTTTGAAGAATGTTGGAAAGAAGTAGCCATTGACATCCATAGTTTTAACATTCTTAAAAATATCTACTTTTGAAGATAACAGAAGAAAGACACTCAAGCAGACTTGCGCACAGGTACAGGCACAGCACTGTGGTTGTTTTAATGGAACTGTGTGAATTGTTGTTGTTGTTTTTTTTCTTTTCTTTTGACTATGTAAAGACGCCCTTAAATGTTACCAAGATGCAGCTAAAGAAATAATTTAGCCCAATAATAACCCATAAATGCAAATTTACTCCCTATTCACTCATCCTCAAGTGGTTCCAAAAGTTTGTTAGTATAGCCCTTTTCACAATAATTATGGTGGACAGTGCTGTTAACAAGCCTATACTGTACATAGTTAATCTACAGTTATGCAATATTAGTACTTTTTCAAAAAGATAATATCTAGTTATATTTCTATAAACATGATTAATTATTGTAGTTTTTTCAGAAAGTGCAATATGATTTGTGGTGGATTTATGAGTTTCTTTATTCTGTTGAAGACACACAAAAAAGATAATTTGGAAGAAAGCTGAAGACCGGTAACTATTAGGTGCGTCCCAAATCGCATACTTGTGCACTATTCTATGTCATTTAGTAGTATAAACAGTGCAAGTAGTGCGTTCACACTGAAATATTGGGAATAGTATGGGATGTTGGCAGAGTGCGAATTATACATTGACAATTAGGGGGGTAAAGTTTTTCGATTATGTTTGGTAATATGCCTCAGTGAACCAAAGTTACATATTTAATTCAATTACATCTAATTTATTAATCAAACTTGTTACTATGTTTTCAGTGTTTTTAGGGATATTGAGTGGTTCTCAGTGACATTTGTGATATTAAATAAACATATTAAGGGATGACCATGAAAGACTGCACATATTTTTTATTTTACTGTTTAACTTTCCTGTGCAAGCAAGTGTATAATAAAATACAAACTATGCATCTAGTTTTATAGACAAGAAACATGTTTTGTAAACACATGCGCTGTCTGTTGGTGCTCTAGGTTAGCTAGTTTCAAACTGCTGATTTAATATTTTTGCCGCAAACATTCATTCATAATGGTATCTATTATTTTAATTATTAATATTATTTTAAATACAGATCAGGGCAAACTATTTCTTAACTATTAAAGGGCAGACCCCCATACATCTTGTTTTGATGTCCTTCAGGGGGCATCAAGTGTTAATTAGGGGGTTTGACCCCCCCGTAATTCGCACCCTGGATGTTGGACACTTCATGCACTCAACCGCCGCTGCTTTGATCACGTAGCGGAAAGGGCGGGGCTATCGGGCACTGTTGTTGAATTATTTTATTTATTTTGGATTGTGAAAGCAAAATTCTCCTACAAGAGTGATTTATACCACCTCCCGATGGTGAATGCGGTTATACTTATGGCAGGTATTATTTGGTAGTTTGGTCATTTATTTCACTAATTTGGGACCCGTTAAACATTATCTGGGAACGAGTTGATTTTCCACTTAGTAAAAAACCATTAGTGTTCCATTTGGAACGACAGTACATTCATATACTATGCTATTAAGTATGTAAGTGCGTAGTGTATAGTGTGCCATTTGGGACGCAGCTATTGACTTCCAAAGTAGAAAAAACAAACACTATGGAAGTCAATCATTACCAGTTTTCAGCTTTCTTCAAAATATTACTGTTGTTTTGTGTTCAGGAGAATAAAGAAAGACAAGTAAATGATGGGTAAATGATGACAGAATATTCAGTTTTGAGTGATCTGAATAAGTAATTAAATGCTCCTTGACTCAGTTCTTCACGTATCAATAATGAAATTGACCAACTGATGAATCAGATGCAGCAGATTGAGACCCAGCAGAGGAAGTTTAAGGCCTCCAGAGACAGTATTCTGTCTGAGATGAAGATGCTGAAAGAGAAGAGACAGCAGTCGGAGAAGACCTTCATGCCCAAGGTAGCGCATGCTCTTCTATTGTCGAGCAGAAGGTATATAATTCCTTAATTTCTCTTCCAGAGGATTAGTTTGATAACTCTTCTTTACTGTTTCCTTCAGCAACGCAGTCTTCAGAGTCTGGAGGCCAGTCTGCACGCCATGGAGAGCACACGCGAGTCCCTGAAGGCCGAGCTGGGGACGGATTTGCTTTCTCAGCTCAGTTTAGAAGATCAGCGCAGGGTGGATGACCTCAATGATGAGATCCGACAGCTGCAGCAGGTCATGATAAGCAAATATCAGACACAGCTATTCTGATAAATTTTGAGGTCATGGTAATTTAACGTAATTTACAGTTTAAGGCCTTCCCTGTATATTTTTTTCCCCCCAATTTCTGTTTAATTTTTTTTAAACATTTCTAAACATAATAGTTTTAATAACCAATTTCTAATAACTGATTTCTTTTATCTTTGCTATGATGACAGTGCAGAATATTTTACTAGATATTTTTCAAGATACTAGTATTTAAAGTGACATTTAAAGGCTTAATTAGGTTAATTAGGCAAGTCATTGTATAACGATGGTTTGTTCTGTAGACAGTCAAAAAAAAATATTGCTTAAGAGGGCTAATAATAGTGACCTTAATGTTTTTATTTTTTTATTAAAAACTGCTTTTATTCTAGCCGAAATAAAACGCACACTGACTTTCTTCAGTAGAAAAAATATTATAGGAAATACTGTAAAACTTCCTTGCTCTGTTAAACATAAATTGGCAAATATTTGAAAAAGAAAAGAAAAATACAAAGGAGGGTGAATAATTGTGACTTCAACTGTACGCGTTGACTTCAAAATAATTAATTAGTTGAATTTATTTTGTTCAATTAAAATTCAATCATCAAATTTAAGCATCAAAATAGTTACAGCTTTTAATTTTTGCTATTATTTTACAGAAGACACCCATTAAAATGTCATTCAGTGTAGCAGTTTAAATATAAAAAAAATGTCAAGAATAATAGAAATAAAAATAAAAATATTGCATTTGTCATCAATATTTTTAAAAACAATGTCTTGAAGCAAAAATGTATAATTGAACTTACAAATGAGCAATAATTTGCTATTAATTTACTCACCTTCAGGTCATCTGAAATTTATGTGACATTGCTTTCTTCAGAAGAACAGTAAGAAAGATTGTTAGCTCATAGTGCGCACTTAAGTGGACATCCGCTTAACTATCCCTTTAAGTTAAGTAATTCCATATAAAAACACAAGCAGCTTTGCATAATAATAAAGTCATTTTTAGGAGAATTTAACATAACGCTTTGATTAATATGCTAAAGGCGGACACAATCATTGAGAATCACTGTTAGAGCAATAACAATCTTTTTTTATTTCATTATTTTTTCATGATTCATGAAAGCCAAAATAATTTCTAAATTTTGATTCCGACAACAGGAAGAAATGTCAAGATGGACTGTTCACTGACCATCAGATGCGCTCAAAAATAGCAAAATCTTCTGTCACAATCTCCAGTCTGGCTAGAGCAGTCATAAAGTGCTGTTTAAAAGGTCTCTGTACAGTGACTATACTCTCGTTTGATGGCGTTAGTCGGCTTGAAGCTCTGCTAGATGTGTTTGAGAATTAGCTCTGAGGCCGCAGCTGCAGCTCTTCACCACCTCCAGCCTCACACACACACACACACACACACACACAC
>CAIGQW010053658.1:875190-889921 GCA_903798125.1 Danio choprae | reverse complement strand
ACACACACACACACACACACACACACACACACACACGCGACACACAATTCAAAAGCTACTTTAAGTGTTGTGTAAGCAGCCCACATCATTAGCCTTTGTTATTTTTGCATTGCCTTTGATTTGGCTTGCTAATTCCTCTACTATTGTGTTGCTAGACGAGCTTAGCCTTGCATATGCATATCAGATTCATTTATACTTTTTAAATCTGCGTTTATTGTAGCCAAAAGGCACATGTTCTGTTTTTAGTCGAAATTGCTTTTATATTAAATGATGATAACTAAATATGTAGCTTTTAGCCTTTCAGTTTTGGGTTAATTATATTTTGTTCTTGTCTGTAGGATAACAGACAGCTCCTGAATGAGAGAATTAAACTGGAAGGAATCATGACCAGGGTGGAGACGTACCTCAACGAAAACCTGCGCAAACGTCTTGATCAAGTCGAGCAGGTGAAGATACTTAGCTTTTTTCTTATATAAAAATTCAGTGCCTTGTAGTAGTGTGCTAAAAAAAGTTTCTTGCATACAGGAATTAAATGAACTGAGAGAAACCGAAGGAGGAACAGTCCTCACAGCGACAACATCAGAGTTGGATGGCATTAACAAACGCATAAAAGACACTATGGCTCGCTCTGAAGGTACATAATCAACTCATTGTTTCCTAAAAAGAAAGCCTTACTCTAGTTGGTCTTCATTGAGTTTCTCATTTTTAGATTTGGACACCCTCATTGATAAGACGGAGGTGGAAATCAAGGAGCACCAGAAGAGCATGGAGCGCTGGAAGAACATCGAGAAGGAGCAGAACGAAGCCATCAATCACGACACCAAGGAGCTGGAGAAGATGACCAACAGACAGGGCATGTTATTGAAGAAGAAAGAGGAGTGCATGAAGAAGATCCGCGAGCTGGGCTCCCTGCCGCAGGAGGCCTTCGAGAAGTATCAGACGCTCACACTCAAGCAGGTACATTGAAAAATGGAAAGAGTTTTCACTCAGGGGTGGCTCAGTGGTTAGCACTTTCGCCTCACAGCAAGAAGGTTGCTGGTTCGAGTCCCAGCTGGGCCAGTTGGCATTTCTGTGTGGAGTTTGCATGTTCTCCCCATGTTGGTGTGGGTTTCCTCCAGGTGCTCTGGTTTCCCCCCCACTGTCCAAAGACATGCTATAGGTGAATTGGATGAACTAAATTGGCCATAGTGTATGGGTGTTTCCCAGTTTTAGGTTGTGGCTGGAAGGGCATCCGCTGCGTTAAACATATGCTGGAATAGTTGGCGGTTCATTCCACTGTGATGATCTCTGATAAATCAGAGACTAAGGCCCAATCCCAATTCTATTTTTGTACCCCTTCCCCTTGGCCCTTGAAACAGACTGTAAAGGGCTTCAAATTTTACCCCAAGAAATGGAACACCAATACAACACCTGCACACGTCATCATATGTCATCGTGATCTCTTGCTTCATATGAGATTGACGATCACGACTGCTGTAGTTTTTTCAGTTGCTTAATTTTTTGGTATTCATCTTCAGGAAATCACTGAAGGCATATGTCATGTTATCATAACGGTATAATGTGGCAATAAGATCGTAACTGAACTGTGCATTTACACCGTGGCCATATTCATCTATGTTAAAACACGAAAACAACATTAACATTATACCAGACACTGTAAAAAGGTCATTCCCACCAACTAGACTTTTCTCACAGGGTATTCGAGTGTCAGATGTGAAAAGTATGTTGTGGGACTGCTATACAGGAGTTATTATTAGGAATTATATATAGCCAAATTTATCGGTTTTTATTTTAGCGTTTATTTTATTTTTTTAAAGCATGACAGTAAAACATGAACGCTATTATAAATGTATTAAAACATTTGCTTGTTTGTTGTAAATATTTGTAATAATGACAGAAAAATATTAATTTGTGCATCTCCTTCCGTGTGCAGCCATGCTGCCGTTTTCGTACCCCTGGGTTTCGAGTGTGGTCCTGATAAAATCTCAGTTTCATGGGCTATCTAGCCCTTTCACACAGCCCTACGTCTTCAAGCTAAAGAGAATTGGGCCCCCACTACCCCTTCACGGGGTAAGGGGTAGAATTTGGATTGGGTCTGAGTTTTGGGCTGAGTTTTCACTCAGAAATTGCTTGGAAATGGCAATGTCCATGTCCCTTTGGTCAGCAAAGCATTGCTCAGAGGAGAAAAAACAGACAATTTGCTTTAATGTACAGGTCACATTTAAGAATTTCATACAGAAATCATTTAACATTAGCTGCTGGTAAAAAAAAAAAGACTTCCCCTGTTAAAACGATTTGTACACTAACAAATTGTATGGATTTCTCTGAGAAACTTTTCATTTACAGACATGCATATATTTATATAAATACTTATATATTCCCTCTTAAAAACTTTGCATTTACCTCCATTCATTCATTCATTTTCCTTCGGCTTAGTCCCTTTATTCATCAGGGGTCGCCACAGCAGAATGAACCTCCAACTTGTTCAGCATATGTTTTACACAGCAGATACCCTTCCAGCTGCAACCCAGTACTGGGAAACACCCATACACTCACATGCACACACACATACACTACGGCCAATTTAGTTTATTCAATTCACCTATATCGCACATCTTTGGACTGTGGGGGAAACCGGAGCACCCGGAGGAAATCCAAGGGGAGAACATGCAAATTCCACACAGAAATGCCCAGCCATGACTTGAACCAGCGACCTTCTTGCTGTGAAGCGACAGTGCTAACCAAAACTTACATTTTTCACTAACAAAACCTGAGCATTAACCAGGGTTTCAACATTTCTTGAAAGCACTTAAAAGTACTTGAATTTCAGACATATGGATTCAAGGCCTGAAAAGTCTTTAAAAACAAACATAGGTCCTTGAATGTGCTTGAATTTAAAACTGTTTAAGGTTTTATTTCAACAATTGTGCTTGAATACAGAGTGAAAAAACTGAGAAATTCTTAAATAAATTTTTTTTAAATTTATAATTGTACGATAACAGACAAATAATGCACATTTTATCATTATTTCAGAAACCACATTTAAATATCACCGGTTTTAAATTCAACACATTTTTATTAAAGTTCTTTGAACATAACTTTTTAAAACAGTCAAACTTTTTGAAAATTACTTTGACATTGTTAACGTAAATATTAAGTTTGAGTGAATTGTTAATTGTAAGTGTACAGTAAGGACTTTCATGGTGGTACATATGTATGAATTACAAAGGTGCTTGATTTAAAACGAATGGTGCTTTAAAAAGTCATTGAATTTGCTGTTCATGAAAGCGTGGGAAGCCTGATTCCCGCAAGGATCTTTGTTCACAAAACGGTGAACAAAGGCTTTGCTGTCAAAATAATATTTACATTTTTTGGGGGGATTTTATAAAAAAAAAACTTCCATTACATGATAATTAAAAAATAAAAATATATATGTATTTTCCCAAGAGAGACATTGTGTTTGCTAACAAAACATTAGTCAAACAACACTAAGTTGCTTTGGTGTGTAGTCAAAATTAATAAATTGATGTGAAACAGGCTACTAATAACCTAAATTATATTTACCAAAATTATTATTATTTTAACTGTATACATGGTCCTTATAGGAGCTTTTTATTTCCCTTCACCTTCTAGTTAAAGTTCAGGGTTCCATCTTATCTTCTGTGACTCATTCAGTCTGATATTAAACTGTATTTTCCTTCTCGTTCAAAAGCCTGTCACAAATGAGTTCATAAACAAGCATTACATAATCACACGAAGACCACGACATGACTGGGTACCCTTGAAGAAGCCTCTCACCTCCTCCTCCTCCTCCTCAGCAGCTCATGTCTGGCTCTAGTTTTCCCTCTCATCCCCCTCTAGTCTTTCTCTTAGTTGATCCTCCTCGTGTGTCTCCACTTCTCCAGTCAGGGCCTCTATTGTGTGTCAATCCTCCTACACAGAGGTGACTCACTCTTCATTACCCCATGCTTGCGCTCGTGCTTTTTCACCCTTTTTTCAGAGTTGAGGAGGGAGGATGAATTGTGCCATTTCTGTCTGTGTTTCTTTAGCTGTCTTCTGGAATTTTCTCTCGTGGGTTTTAACGTGGGGATTATGGCATGGTTTTGCTCTGAACAAATTGACACATTTTGTTACGATACAATCTATGTTTACATTTGTTAGTATTTTATTTTAAGGAGAAATGTTTTTTTATTTTATTTTATTTATTTTGACATGGACATCATAATTACACTGGACAACTAAATGCATTCGTGTAAGTGTTTTAGCAGACTTGCTAATTCTCATAAAATGAAAATAAAATAGATTCATATTCACAACATTATAATTCTTTACATAAAATTGCTGTAAGGCAAAAGCAAAGGCGGCATGATCAAACAAACTAATGGTAGACTATTTATGTAAACACTGCTGTTTTGTTTTTAACTACACTAGTACTAAGTACACTACTAAAAACATTTACATTGCTTTCTAACTTTAGGCTATCCTGTAAATCATTCCACTATTTGGTTCCCTTAACAGAGAAAACAGATTGACCAAAAGAGGTCTTACACTTTGGAACAAGACAAGTCACCATTAGTAGTTGCTCGTGTGAATCGGTGAGGTTTGATGCCTGCTCTTTAGATCAGAAAACAGCATTGGAACATGATTATTTAAACATTTAAAAAACAATTTAAGATAATTACATTTAATATAACTGTCAAAACTAAAAAGGTTATGTTTACATAAAACCTCACAATGATGCCATCGCATAGTCATTAAGGCTGATTTATACTTCTGCGTCAAGTGATCGTGCCGAGTTTTGAACTTTGTCTTCATTAACATATCTTTTTATTTATTGAAAGAAGCATGTTTATCTGAAAAACGTTTTATTTCTTTGAGGATCTTCCCTCAAGAATTATTATTTTTTACAATTTTCAACAATGTATTCTCCAAAGAAACCTTTTATTCGCTAACTTTGAGTTTGCTATGAAAACTTTTTTTCGTTTGCTTGCTAAATAAATCAGTTTAGTCACAAACGTTACACATGAAGTTTCTTAATGTAGCAAAACGTTTGCTATTGAATGCAAGGTTTTTTTTTTGGGAATGCAAAACTTGTAAGTGAAACCACAAGAGTGTTGAAATTCTCACTACTTTCAACCCTATCAGGTATGCTGTACCATTTCAGTGGTTCATGTTGTGTAAGGATTTTGTGTGTGTGTGTGTGTGTGTGTGTTCAGTTGTTCAGAAAGCTGGAACAGTGCAACACGGAGCTGAAGAAGTACAGCCACGTGAATAAAAAAGCCTTGGATCAGTTCGTCAATTTCTCCGAGCAGAAAGAAAAGTTGATAAAGAGGCAGGACGAGCTGGACAGAGGCTACAAATCCATCATGGAGCTCATGAACGTTCTGGAATTGCGCAAATACGAGGCCATCCAGCTCACCTTCAAACAGGTACAACAAACTCAGACAAACTCAAGTTGTTGACAGAAAATACAAATAAAATCATGGTTTCTGCCTTTAAAATGTCTTAAATTTACAAGTATTGGGTTCTAGGTTTTTAAATGGGTTTTAATTTTCCTATGTCCATGCTACGCTAGCTTTAAAGCTTCGTTTATAGCTTTCACTGACTGCACGTGCACCTTTACAAATGGATGAGGCTTTTATTCTTGATGCGTTCGTCATTGCACTATTATTTTAAACAACAGGGGGCAACTCAGTGTGATCGTCATGAGGTAAATATAATGAGGAATGAATGAATGTAATTAAGGATAATTTCAATAGGTTGTGGGTGAATTTGTGAAAATGTTTTTAATACACTGACAAATCCACACTACAAAGGAGCTGAGCGTGCTGCCTTGCCTTTACGGACAGGCAAGTATAAATCAGGTTTATTAAAGTCATTAATATGCTTCAGCAGCACTGATGAATTTGGTGGCACTATATAATGTGATGGTGTTTTTTTCTTTAGCTAGTCCAAATAGCTGTATAACAATAGACAGGAGATCAACATCATAATATAGTTTTTAAATTTCACTGGAGTTGGTCTTAAAGTCTTAAATTTGACCTGATAAAACATGTAATCAAATAAAAACATGTGTTTTGTGTCCCTGCAGGTGTCGAAGAACTTCAGCGAGGTGTTTCAAAAGCTGGTGCCCGGTGGTAAAGCCACTCTGGTGATGAAGAAGGGTGACACTGAGGGTGGACAGTCTCAGGACGAGGGTGAGGGCGGAGACAGCGAGAGGGCATCGTCCTCTCAGAGCAGCGTGCCCAGTGTAGACCAGTTCACTGGAGTGGGCATCAGGGTGAGGAAGATCATGCTTGTGTGGATATAGTTGAATGTAGTTATTAAATAATACAATAAATGTAAATAATAATGAAAAATGGGTTATTCCTCTACTGCTTCAAAATCAGCAATATTAATATAATTCAACAAAGGTTTCCATGTTTTCTAAAATTAATTCGGCTTTAAACACACAAATTATTTTCTGGCTCTTTCTTTTTGAGGGACTACATCTATATTGTGTTTGTAAATACCTGAAAATGAGTCTTTGAAAATGATGTCACGCATGCATAGTATCTGTTTAGAGAGCTTTAGATTAAAGGCAAGCGAAAACAAACAGACTCAACAATGGCGGAGTAAGTGGTTGCGTTGATGCTCTAGTGCAAGGGTGTCCACTGGTCCTGAAGGGCCGGTGTCCTGCTGAGTTTAGCTCCAACTTGCTTCAACACACCTGCCAGGAAGTTACTGGTTAATCTAGTATATCTAGTAAGAGCTTGATTGGTTCAGGTGTGTTTGATTAGGGTTGGAGCTAAACTCTCCAGGACCGAGTTTGGACACCCCTGCTCTAGTGTTTCCTAATACTTCATCAGCAAGGTGTGGATTTACTTACAGCAAAAAGTGGACACATCGTAACAATCACACATCAAATAATGCACAAGAGCCAAGCCGCCGACAGCACGTAGTCACTTAACTTATGCTGCTGTTTACTAACAAGGTGAAAGCACCAGCTACTGGCCTGGCATACATAATATAGCATTTTTGCAAATGCATAAACTACTTTTGAAAACTATATGTATAGGTGAAACTTCTTTAAAATGCATAATATTGTTGTCATGTAAACGTAACCTAAATCATCATACAGGTCAAAATAAATCACCTCCATGAGCAGATTTCTGACCTGATCTGACTGCTAGCACACCTGGTGGACAATTAAGTTACAGCAGAATAATAATCAACACATCATCTCATCAGCAAGGCATATCTGTATCATTTTCCATATCAGAACAATGTTTATGTTTATGTGCATCTCTTGTTTGTGTGTATTATGTGTGTCAGTTTTACATGCTCAGGCTTGACGTCTTGTTTGTGCGTTTGTCAGGTGTCGTTCACCGGTAAACAGGGAGAGATGAGGGAGATGCAGCAGCTTTCTGGAGGTCAGAAGTCTCTGGTGGCTCTGGCTCTCATCTTTGCCATCCAGAAGTGTGATCCTGCTCCGTTCTACCTGTTTGATGAAATCGACCAGGCTCTGGACGCTCAGCATAGAAAAGCAGTGTCGGGTAATGACTCTTGGGATTGTTGACAACAATTTAACACAAATACTGTTGACAAAAGATAAAGCATATGTATATGTACAAAATGATCCAATTTTAATAAAACCTGTTTGTTTTTAGTCTACACAAAATCTCCATCTGAAATATACAGTTTTTGATTTCTAGTTTTTGATTTTGACACCGTAGACATCCTGGTGTAATTCAAGTTGCTAAACTTTTTTTACACTCAGCAAATTAATATGATTTTATCAGAATTTATTAAAGTTTTTTTTGTTTAATTGACATTTTAATTTGCATGTTGCAAATATATTATATAATATTTAATATTAGTTGCTTTAGTGGTCTGCTTTTATTTTCTATAATCTATTTTTGTAAAAAAAAAATTGCATTGTAATTTGTAAAAAAAAAAAAATAAAACCATTAACTTGATACAATAGGCAAATGTATTTTTGCAGCAAACTAAATGCTTAGTTTTAACAGCATTTTTCTTTAAACGACAAGCAATCTGCTTTATTTTTTTTCATAACTACAAACAAAACAGTTTTCACTGCAGAGATTTTGAGTGTTTTGGTGTGGTCTTTCAGACATGATCATGGAGCTGGCCGGACACGCTCAGTTCATCACCACCACTTTCAGACCCGAGCTGCTGGAGTCGGCCGACAAGTTCTACGGCGTCAAATTCAGAAACAAGGTAACAGCACATGCAAACCAGCCGTAAGCTTTGAAAACTAACTATAAATGGTTTCATCAAGCACAGATGAGCTCCTCAGGCATAATCTCTCTCTCTCTCTTTTCCTCTCTTTTCCTCTCTTTTCCTCTCTTTTCCTCTCTCTTTCTCTTTCGCTCTCTCTTTCTCTCTCTCTGTGTGTGTGTTAGGTGAGTCACATCGATGTGATCTCAGCAGAGCAGGCGAAGGATTTTGTGGAGGACGACACCACTCACGGCTAAGAGAAGAAAAAAAACAAACACCTCTCGCAGTCATTGTCCTCGTTTTTCATTGCCATCTCAACTGGTGTTACCTTTATAAAATCCCAGTTGGGTCGAAAGCTGTTTGTTTTTTATTCTGAGCAGGAATCGCTGACAAATGGTTGTTTTTACAGTTTTATATTTTCACTCCTCTTTTTGTTGATTCTCTCGTATTTCAACGATAAAACACTGAAATGTTTGTTTGATGGTTATTCTGAAGCCAATGCTTGAGACCTGCTTCAGCTTGAGTTATTTAAAGATGAGGAAGTTAGGGAACGTGTTATAAGCTGAGACTATATGAGACTCAATACACAGGTGGATGTGTATGTTAAAGGGGTAGTTCACACAGAAATCTCAATTTTACTCATTATTTACTATCTCTCAAGTCATTCTGAACATAAATGAGTTTCTTTCTTCTTGGTGAACACAAAAGAAGATATTTTAAAGAATGTTGGAAGTCAAGGGTTACAGGTTTCTCAAATTTTTTAAAATATCTTGACACATTGAGGGTGAGTAAATCTGTGTAAAAACTAAAAACTATCCCTTTTAAAGTCTGTTAGCCACCAGTTCTTTCTTCTTCACTACTAATCAACTAGCATGAGCTGTTCACTTTTTTAAGCGATATATATATGAAAGCGGCTCATTTTGTAGCTTTTTTTTTTCCCCCCTCTGAATGAGCTTAAATGTTTTTATCGATGTTGCTTTGTTTGTTCTTCGGTCATTGTGATTTAGTCTTTTAATGTGTTTTCTGTTACCCATAAAGAATAAAATAACCCTGGTCTTTATCAAAGCTGGTTTCATGCATTGGTTTATTGGCGCTAGAGGGCGCTGTTTCACACGCTTTACTGTTTTGATGTCGTTACGTCATGGGGATGTGCTTTCTGTTGAGCAATCAGACGCTTGGAGGATGCTTTTGGCTTGAAGACAAGTAAGTATTTATAATTCTATAGAAGTATATTATCAATATGTCGTGTAAACTATACATGCAGCTATGGAAAAATAGGGCCATCTAGTTTCTGTTGTTTCTGGATGTACTGGATTTATTTGTTGATTTATTATAAGTGCAGGACAAAAATGAATGGCGATTAAGTTTTTTTGACCAAATATATACGTGTGTGTGAACAGTGTATATATTAATACACACATGCATGCATATATTTGAGAAAATGTTTATATTTTGATATAAATTGTACATCTATATGATACAGATTATATATAAATTTAAATATCTATGTAACAAAATTGATTTATATAATTTAGTTTTTATGTATGTGTTACATATACATATTATATATGTGTGTGTACAGTATGTGTATATGTATGTATGTATGTGTGTATATATATATATATATATATATATATATATGTATATGTGTGTGTGTGTATATATATATATATGTGTGTGTGTGTGTGTGTGTGTGTGTGTGTGTGTGTGTAATATACATGTACAGGATATATATCTGATATTGGAAACAATACACGATATTGGAAAAATCTGACAGCGATATTTTGTATTTTTGCGATACACATTGCAATACATATACATTTTGACCAGATGACTTGAAAAGCTCTATTTGGAAACAATTTATTAATTTTAGATTGACTGAGATGATTCTGAATGAAAATGTCTGCATGAAATGTAATAAACAAATGAGAAGAGTAGCCAAATGCAATAGAGCAAATATAAAAGTGAAATAAACAGTGCTTTATAGTTTTCATGGAAATCAAATCATGTATTCATGTACAGAAATAAAATAAACAAATCTAATATAAAATAACACTGTAAAGACTTTACTGTTTCAATAGTTCATGAAAATAATTTTCTATTAAAGTTACAAATGGTAAAAATGCTTTCTTAGGGCTTAAAAATGTGCAAATGATAAACTTTTACTCCATTTTTAGTTAAACTCTCCAGTAACTCCACAAATCTCCTTTTATTTTGAACTGTGGCTATATAAGCCCAATATAATATATTTAATCCCAGCAGCATTGCAATGTGACTATTGCGAATGTGCACATTGCTGAAACAATACATATTGTGCAGTCCATATATATATATATATATATATATATATATATAGCACATTTATTATGTCAAAACAAACTTTTGTTTTGGATGCGATTAATTGTTTAATCTTTCCCCAGCATAATTTATTATTTTAGTATATTAGTATTTGATTTTCTTATAGACCATTTCAATGTGGTGGTCATTAGCCCATGAACATTTCCTGCTTTTCAAACTATTTCATAACTGTAACAAAAGTCAATTCAATCATAACTTAACGTTTAAACCACTTTCACCATAATTAACAGGAATGTCATGCAGTCTGACAACGAAAATGACCAATATAAATTTGCGCAAGAATCATTTAATATGATTCATATATGGTCATTGTAATCTTCACCAATCCAGTTGATTTTAACCCATATGTCATCAATAAGTGTTTAATCATTTTAAAAAAATAGAAGTATTTTCACTTATTATTACTTTTGTAAATTTCTGTAAGCACGGCTCAGATTATAGTTTAATTTTGACATAAACGCATCTCTTACACTTAATAAAAACAGAACATCATTTGACTTCACATTTGTTTTTGCAGGTTTTCCACCACGTTCTTACTCCTGAATGAAATCTCAAGGTAAACCTAAAACTCTCATTCTAGAAATCCATCAAACTTTTCTATTTTCCAACACTTCTGTCATTGTTTCCCCTCGCAGCATCTGTCAGACCTGAGCTTATGCAGATTACAGCCGCGTAGAGATCAGCCTTCAGAAGTGATGGTGCGTGTCTGTAATAGGTTTGCAGTCACTCATTTAAAGGTGAGTCATGTTCACTGAAATGTTCTGCAGACATCAGATCCCTCGTCCCATCTGCCAACAACACAAATGCAATTTTGCAATCGGCTCAGCTGATCTCTAAAAACCGATCCTGGAGTCCTTTGGGCCCGTCCGTCTCTCCTAACTGCGTATACACACACACACACACTCACACTCTCGTCTCTGCCAGAATATCGGCGTAATCAACAGATGAAACCAGCACATAATCACGGCGTGGCCTCGATAAACCACACATAAATTTGTCCCTGCGTTTACAGCCGTTTGCCACAAGTTAATTTGTTGTCTGACAGGTGCCGTGTCAAACCCGAGTGCCCTTGACTCGGCCTGTCTCTGAATAATGTTTGCCTCCCATTAAACTTGTCAGTTTTAAGAGCGAACCTGCTGAGAGAACAGATGCTGCCGTCTCAATGGCTCTTCACACAAGACGCTTCACTGTCACGCTGGGGGGGGGGAAACGCTGCTTGACTTTTGCCTTCCTCTTATACAGGGTGTCTACGGGGTCTTAAAATGTCTTGAATTTCAAAAATAAACTTTTAGGCCTTAAGTCTTCAATTCGATTAAATATTGTGTTGTAGGTCTTAAATCATAGTAAAAACAAGGCTTAATTTTTCTATGTGCAAGTAAAGCTACCCAATCGGGCCGAAAAACAATAATCCATGTCAAAAAGTTTTTTTTTTTTATATATATATAGAAAAGAATATTTGTATTGCAAAGAGATAAAAAAAACAGCTGTTAGACATTATTACAGCAAATTCTCAAAATTAAGTTCCCTAATCAGGGAAAGAAAAGTAAAGCAACACATCCCTTTACATGACCTTCCATTAATACAGACCCTATTACAGTAGTAACCGGGCCATTAGAAAAAAATCTTTAGTGTTTAACCCTGTACAAGTCCAAAATTTCATTCATAATGGTCTTAAAATCTTAAATTTGACTTGAAGAATCCTACAGAAACCCTTTTTATAGTGTGGGGGTTTAATAAAAATAAATCCACACTTAAAAATAACCTATGACAAAAACGCATGACTACAAATGTTTTTGTGTTACTTTAACATATTTTAGTGAGTTAATCGGGTTTCAACTACGTTTTTTTGGTAACACTTTACAATAATAGTGCATTAATGACTATTTACTAACAATAACTAAGTATGCGTAATCTTGTGCAGCATGTTTTAATCATAGTTTAACTAATGCATTATTAAAATCTAAAGTTGTGCTTAGTTTTGTAGTTAATGTTAACTCACGTTAACTAACCTTATTTGACATTAACTAACGTTGACAAAGACGAATAAATACTGTAATAAATGTATTGCTAATATTTTTTTCATGTCAGTAAATACGTTAACTAATGGATCATTATTTTAAAGTGTTACCCGTTTTCTTTTTTAGTTATGCAAAGTTTAACTTAATATTTTGAGTCAGTTTGATTGATGTGAGTTGAGATGATTAGAAAAGTTCATTTCATGCCTGCTTGATTGTCGTGGTGTGGGGGGTTTAATAAAAATAAATCCACAATGCAAAAAAATGACATGACAAAAAATACTTTTACTTATTTTAATGAGTTAATCATGTTTTAACTACATTTTTTTAAGTATGCAAAATATTTGTAGTCAGTTTGATTGATGTTGAGATGACTAGAAAGGTTACTTTGATTCAACTAATAAAACATTTAATCAGCAAGATTTTTTTTCAGTGCATAAAATGAATGAAATGCACAGAGACACGCACGCACGCACACACACACACACACGCACACACACACACATCTTTGAATCATTCTAAAATGTACATGTACATTTGAGGCATTTGTCATTCATATTCCGTAAACTGAAAAAGATAACAGAGTTGACCTAATTAATCTACTATTGGTGCATTTTGTACAAATTAATGAGAGAAGAATTGCCTAACTTGACTCAATGCTGTTCTAAGTGTCACACCACAGGAAAGTAACATCACTTTAAGCAAGTCACATGCTTTTTCTATCAGTGCTTTAACTATTGTTATGCCTTTTTATAACTGACATAACAAAGTTGAGGGACAGACGCAGTGTTTTTTTTTTGTTACTGACAATTACAAACAATACAGAAAATAGATGTTTCCTGCAAATGCTTATGAAAAAAATTAGTTAGTGGGAGGTGGAGACAGTCAGAAATTGATGTAGTGGGAGTCTTCAAGTTAATATATTCAATACAAAATGTCCATAAATACACATCCAAACACTGTTTTAGAGATGATCTAATATAATTAGTTATTGTTCAAGATTGTTTTATTAATGTTTTTGAAAAATAATAGGTTTATCTACATGTAAAATATTGCAATTCAAGGATCACACACACACATACACACACACACACACACATACATACACACACACACACACACACAAAAACGGATTGAATATAACACAATTAGGTTGTCCCCAAAGAAACCTCTAGAATTGTGTTAAATCAGCTCATTTTAAATACGCAAGTAGTTTGAACAAGCAGCAAAAATAACTTTAGTGCACTACCAATCAAGAATTACCAATAAAAACAGCAAAACAAATATTTTTAAATATATTTTAAAAAGAAATTAATTCAATCTATGAACTGTTTACTGCAGCTGTTTTAAAAAAATATTTTTGTTACACGCAAGAACCTCACGCTGGTTTGAAACGACATGAGTAAATGACATAACTTTCATTTTTGGGTGAACTATCCCGGATTTTTATTTGATATGGAAATATGTCAAATTATTTAGAGTGTGTGTGTGTGTGTGTGTGTGTGTGTGTGTGTGTGTGTGTATACACTCAGTGACAACTTCGGTTCACATTGCCAACACCAGGTGTGACCACCTTTTGCCTTCAGAGTAGAGGTCGACAGATTTGGGCAATACGATAACTAGATTGGACCGTACTTGTCGATAACCAATTAATTGACTGATATTTTTTAAAAATGAGTACTGGATCAAAAAAAAAATAAACATAACACAAATAAATTGACTTAATTAGGGTCAATTAAAGACATACTTTAAGAAGAAATGCAAAACTTAAAAAAAATTGTTTATTATTATTTGTGATCATTAACAAAGTAAAACAGTTTTATATATAATATTATGTATAACAAAAAAAAAATCAATTACACAAAATATAAAAGTGAAAGTAAACTGCATACATCATCCTTCATGTTGCAGGAATGTGTTTGTCAGTGCTGTGCTTACAAGCAC
The DNA here is from genome assembly GCA_903798125.1 of Danio choprae. Classification (NCBI taxonomy): domain Eukaryota; kingdom Metazoa; phylum Chordata; class Actinopteri; order Cypriniformes; family Danionidae; genus Danio; species Danio choprae. Next base: position 875,384 of record CAIGQW010053658.1, on the reverse strand, counting down.
AGACTGTACAGCTAAATCATGTGCACTGTGGCTCTGATACAACATTGTCAATATAATGTACAAATACTTTAACATCCTCAATGATTTTGCTCAATCTATGTGGTGCACGATTAAGGCAGAGGCTCTCCACTGCTAAGTATATAGTCCTGTACTATGAACTTGTATTTGAATTATGTTTGTTCCGCGTGTGAAAC
>CAIGQW010053658.1:859951-870190 GCA_903798125.1 Danio choprae | reverse complement strand
TAAATAAAAAAAATAATTACACTTTTACCATGCGTCTCACCACAGGGACCTTATTCATATTTCAAAAATGGCAAATCATTTCCCCATCTTCTCAGATAAACATCCAATTTATCAAGTAATCTGTCATTTTTTCATATGCTGTCACCTTCCTCAATTCCGTAACCCATTCTTGAAATGGTGGTGGACCTGCTGAACGCTACCCCCTAATGATTTGTCTTCCAATCCTAATACTCATTATTCTTAACTAATTTATTGTATATATTTATTTAATTTGAAAATAGTTATACACCATAAAACACACAGGGAACAATGTGTAAAATAACAATATTTTTTCTTCTGGAAAAAGTCTTCTTTGTTTTATTTTGGCTAGAATAAAAGCGGTTTTAATGGTTTTAAAACCATTTTAAGGTCAATATTAAGCAATATATTTTTTTTTATTGTCTACAGAACAAACCACTGTTATGCAATGACGTGTTAAGCCTTTAAATGTCACTTTAACCCTTTAACTGCCCCAACCAGGAAAAATCTTTGGATTGCATTTTTTAACTCCTATTGTCGCTAGTTAACACACTCTTTTTCAACACATCCCATAATTTATAAAATATCAGCCTCTACCAGATGGTTGATATGTCTGTTTATGGTAAAAGTACCAGACTTAATACATATACTATGAAAAATATGAAAACATGAAGTGTAAGACCAATTTATTTTTTTAAAAAAATTCAAAATAAAACATTTTTAAATACTAAATCATCTTTATTTTTGAAGTGTGCCATAAAATATATCAGATTTTCATTTAACATGATTTTTTTTAACAACAAAACCTAAATCAAGTGTAGTAGTGCAACAGACTTTTTTTTTTTTGTAAACCAACAATGCTGTGTGTGTGTGTGTGTAAACCATTATTTAAAACAGTCATTCTTTAAATGACTTTAACAGTCATTATTTAAAGCAGTAAAAACATGGTCAACAGTTTGGTGTAGCGGCAGTCAAAGGGGTAAGCTGAATACTAGTGTCTTGAAAAATATCCAGTAAAATATTATGTACCGTCATCATGGCTAAGATAAAAGAAATCAGTGAATAGAAATTACTTATTAAAACTATTATGTTTAGAAATGTGTTGGACAAAAAACAGAAATTGGGGGAAAAAAAATGTTCGGGGGGGGCTAAAAATTCTGACTTAAACTTTGTGACTTATTTAATTACGTAGAGTGGCATATGTTACTCTATTCCCTTTCATCTCTCTGTTTTTTACATCATAAATCAGTTCTGAAGATGAAAACAGACTGAAATGAGGGAAGAAAAGCAAAACACATGAACTTGGTTTCTCCACAGACTGTTTTGAATGTTTTCAGCAGATGCTACTGATGACAAACTGCGATATCAGTGCTGATGTGGACATAAGTGATGACCTCATTCCTGCTACATGCCGCTCTATGAATCAATTAGTCGAAATGTAATACAAATCACCAGAACCATTTTCATTTAATAGCTACTAACAGCATTTTTGATTGATAAAACGGTCTTGCAAAGTTCAGATGGTTGCATGTAGACAAGCGTTTAAGGCACTTATGCGACAACATGGTACTTAACTTGCTCTAGTACAAGTGAACATAATTAGCTCTCAGCACCGGACAAACATGGCAGTGAGTGACGTATGGAATCAGGCGGCTCTTCTGTGCATCTTACAGAAATGTGGACGCCGGTTTTGTTGCGGTGCTAAAAAGGTGTCGGTTTACGGACGTGTCGTGTTTGGTAATGCTATTTTAACCATGTCAACATTCTCTGCTTTTGCACAACACTTGCTATATGTTCTGTGCAGGTCTGCTAACATTTCCTCTAGGCCTGTCATGATATCTATGTTTTGTTGTTCGATATATTGCACCAAAATATCTTGCAATAAACGATATTATTGTAATTTTAAAACCGTTTTATGCCACTTGTTATAAAATGCAGAATGACAATATAATATCATCACAATGCAAGTACACTCTTTCAAAGAACACGTCATATTTTATTCTAAAGAATATTTAATTTTAGTTATTTTAACAGTTTAATAATCAGGCATTGGAATCAGATTGTGAAAACGCACATCCTAAATAAATAATAATAAATGTTAACAAAAAAGTGTGAGGTAAAAAGTAACAGAGGCTGCGATATCTGCTGCCAGATCTATTTTCAGTTGTCTGACACCCACATGAAAATATACTATAGTATTTTATAGTAAATACTATGAGAAATACTGACACTGACACATCCAATAGAGATCGAGATGTTGCACAATCAGCTAAAATGTTGCTAGTATTGGTTTTTGTGTAGGGGCGATATATATTCTAAAAGATTATTGAGGTCATGTCCATGTGTTGTGCGATAAAGTCGATATATTGATTATTGTGACAGGCCTAATTTCTTCCCATGTTGAAACTGTTGTCATTTAGAGCATTTTGCGATTTGAGAAAATGACAACTCGTCACGTTTTCATTAGTTTTCATACAAAATAGCAAATAGTCATTTCTAAGAGTAGTAAAATGGATTAAAGCATGGGTACTTTTGTTATTTTATGCCAAAAGAGAGCTTTTTCATTTGAAATGTGGAAGAAATGTCATTTACAGAATAAAAAACAACATTTAACATTATATACTGTATATCAGTATATCCTCATGGTGACGCAGTGGGTAGCACATTCGCCTCACAGCAAGAAGGTCGCTGGTTCGAGCCTCGGCTGGGTCAGTTGGCGTTTCTGTGTGGAGTTTGCATGTTCTCCCCGTGTTGGCGTGGGTTTCCTCCGGGTGCTCCGGTTTCCCCCACAAGTCCAAAGACATGCAGTATAGGTGAATTGACTAAATAAACTATATGTGTGTGAATGAGAGTGTGTGGATGTTTCCCAGTGATGGGTTGCAGCTGGAAGGGCATCCACTGCGTAAAACATATGCTGGATAAGTTGGCGGTTCATTCTGCTGTGGCAACCCCAGATTAATAAAGGGACTAAGCCGGGAAATGTGCATTTTTTTTATTTGATGTTTGATGTAATTTCAACCAAAACACAAAAAGAGGGTGGGACATAGTGTAGCCCCTCCCCTTTTTCGAAAACAGCCAATAGTGTTTTGTTTTATCACCGCTCTGCCAGTGAGAGTGGTTGAGCTCAAGCGCATCAAATGAAAAGCAAATGAGAAGCGTCTTGAAGGGGGCGGGGCATGTCAGATACTAGAGAGCAATCAATTGGTTATGATTTGATGAAAAACCAAAGTATGAGGTGACGTGAATAAAACCCCTGATCCATTTGGGCGGAAGTGACAAACTACAAGGACAAACTACAAGCCTTACATGTTTATACCAGTTTTATATCTACTAAAAGTGAATTTTGTCACTGTTTTGGAGCACACTAGCTTATAGATATCCTAAAACTAACAATACTAATACTAAAACATCTAAAAAAGGTTATTTTAATTTCATGGGACCTTTAATGATTGTGTTTTCAGACATTGTTAATGATAAACTTTTCACTACTAAATTAAGCATAGCATTATTTACAAACCATGTGTATTTAAAAGTAGTAAATGGTTTTTAAGATCATTTAGAATGACTCAATAAATGATTAATAAACTATTCAAATTAATTTTCAAGCATATAATGGTTATAGTTACTCTGTATGTTAAATAATGCTTCATTAACACAACTTCATGCAGTTTTCTGACCTAACCTTATGTGAGAACTAATTATAAATCCTTTATAAATGTCATAACATGCAGTTATTATAAAGCGTTAACAACTGGGGTATAAATACAAATGGCTAAAAGTCATTTTCTATATAGAGAAATATCTGACTACTATATTTCAAAGAGCTTTTGATAAATAATGCCAGACTCTATGTGAGAATAATGTTTCATCGTTCAGCATTACAAATATATATTCATGTAAAACTTAAACCAAATACTGTGACCATTCATTCATTCATTTAACTTTGGCTAAGTCTCTATTTCACCACAGCCGAATGAACCGCCAACTAATCCAGCATATGTTTTACGCAGCAGGTATCCTTCCAGCTGCAACCCAGTACTGGGAAACATCCACACACACTCATTCACACACACTCATACACTACGGCCAATTTAGTTTATTCTATTGACCTATACTGCATGTCTTTGGACTGTGGGGGAAACCGGAGCACCCAGAGGAACCCATGCCAACATGGGGAGAACATACAAACTCCACACAGAAATGCCAACTGGTCCAGCTGGGGCTCGAACCAGCGACCTTCTTGCTGTGAGGCGAAAGTGCTAACCACTGATACTGTGACCTGTGCTTCTTAAAATGTCAAGGAAGTGATCGTTCTCCATTTTATAATATTTTTAACTTTTTTCTGAAAATGGGTCAAACCTAGTGGTTCGAAGAATTGCGTATACAGCATAAGACTTAAAATAATCATTAATTAATATCTTGAATAATAATAATAATAATGAATTTTATTTAATGGTGACATTCCTGAGAGTCAGGGACACCATACAAACACCATAAATTAAAAAAAACAAACAAAAAAAACACACATAAACAAAACTGATGTATCCAAGCTAATCTTAAAACAATGACATTGTCATTGCTATGTGAAACAAATATACTTGATCTATTCGATTTGAAATCAAACTCTCTTCATGCTGCCTAATAACTTCAAGCCTGTACCTAATAATACTTTTCAGTCGAAAATAACCCTGCAGCACCAAGCCAATCTGGTCACTCTATCCTTCCTAATGCGCCCGTTATAATTTCGTGACATTCCTCCTGAAATCTCCACCATACCTACTAAGTCTGCTTTAATTGTTTAATAGCCCCTTCCCAGGTTCGTTGGCTCCTGCATTAAACTGAACCCTCAGCCGCCCCGCATCGAAGCTTTTCACAGCCAGCGAAAGGTCGGTGCGCTGAAAGATGAGGCATTTTTGATGGATTGTTTTTAAATAGCGCAGTGGGTCGCAGCATTAGGGTTGGTATTGTCAGGATGTTGCGCTGGCCTTTTTTTTTCACCTCCTCTGGTCTCTTTTGCAATACAGCTGCTCTCTTTATATCACTCTGCCATCCTGATCCAGAGGGGGACGTTTTTCTTGCCCCGGGGAACGCGTATGAGGGCTGATGAGAGTCCCGGAAATCATTCAGGGTCTGCAGAGCTTTGGGCTTTTCTGGGATAAAACTGCTGTGTGGTGAATATCCCTTTAGAAAGGTACATCGTCCTTTTTTCCCTTTGGTTATTGGTGTTGTTTTCGAATTTGAGAGGTTATTGATGTTTTAAACTCTGTATTTACTTTGGTTTTATGCACGTTTCTTTGCGACGGGTTGACCTTGGTTCTTCATAGCGTGCATGCGTGTTTGCTGGTATTACCAGGATGCTTAAATCGCAGCTGGGAAATATGTCGTGAATGCCTTTGTCCCTTCAGCTCTTAAGACTACCGGCTATTTGGCTGCCTTTTGTCATTAGGCTCATGTCATGAAGGAGTTTGGTAACACAATGCTATGTGGAAACGCTTGTGTGTTTTGATGTGGTGGCCATTGAACTTCTAAAACTTCTGGTCAGTAGACTGGATATTTGTTTTTTAGAGTAGTGGTACCATGGTACTTTAGGTTTTTTAAAATTATTTATTTATATAAATGCCCAATATGAAACTAACTAAAATAACAGGTATTATTGAGTTTGAGCGGTGTAGATGGTCAGCATGAGATGTTTTAAGCAAGAAAGTGTTTGTTTGTTGGTCCTATAAGTGAACTAATGTCATTCAAATGTAACATAGACCCTCAAATGGAAGTGTAGGACGTATATCTGGGCTGTGTAATTAAAAAAACGTGCTAAGCTAACTGTTTACGTTGTTGTATTTTTCTATATATGCTATAGGCTGCACGATATTGGAAACAAACTGACTTTGCAATACTTTATTTTTCTGCGATACATATAGCGATATGGAATTTAATTTAACAGATGAAATAAATAGCTTTATTTGAAAAGAATGAATAATTTTAGGATGATAATTTTAGGATGATAGTTTTGGATGATAATAGGATGATTTTGTAGCTGAGCGCATCTGAATAAAATAATAAATCACAAGCAATGATAAATACAGTTAAGCGAAGTTACAAATGAAATAAATGCATTATGATTTTGTTCTGGAAGTCTAACAGTATTCAGACACACACATTGATTAATTGAATGTAAATTAAATAACCCAGCATAATCTTCATTGCATATATATACTGCACATTAATACAATTAATGTTTTTTGAAGTTACTAAAATTTGAATTTCCTGTGCCTGAATGCTTTAAACTGGCTTGAAATGCGTACACAGTCATGGGCTTTAAAACACATACAAATGATACAATTTTGTGATAACTTTATGGTTGAGCTTTGCAATTACTTCACAATGATGCGTGTTTTTATTGCCTACTCAACTAATCCTGATTCGACATTGCAGATCCTGCGATGTGACTATTTTGGATGTGTACATTACGATATTGATACTGATACGATATATATTGTGCAGATCTAATATACACCATCTTAAATCATCAGAAAACATGAAATGGATGGGTATTGGATAGGAATGAATGGATTATGGAAGTGCAGCATATGGTCATTATATTTTTCTTGTTGTCCATAAAGTATACTTCAGTTTTTATGAGTACACTAGATTTTATAGATTTAGATTTTTACGCTTTTTCAGTCATTGCATCATTCTCTAATATATCTGTGATCCCTTACTTTAATTAACCAAAGCCAAATGGTTGTGGAGCCAATCTTGAGCTTCAGGTGTCTCAATGTGCCTTGTTTCCTCCGGTGACGTTGATCGCATGTCAGTTTATTCAAGAAGGTGTGATCTCTCAAATATCAGCACTCGCTCTTTCAGCAACCAAACGCGAGGGCTGTCAGCTGCTTTGATTGATGGAGAAACCAAACGGCCATTAATTATCAAACCCACTTTGGTGGGGTGGATGGATTGTCCCAGCGAATCTGAAAAGTGTCAGTGTTTGTAATAGTCTACAACACAGGCGTTACTTCCTTCAAGTCCACAAACAAACGCAACAAATGCAGTGTGAAAAGATTTGTCACGTTAGCTTAGTGAAAAAGTGCCAGGCTTGGCCTTCGACTGGTGTCAACCACTATCAGCCTATTTGTGGTGGCACTTATTTGTTTTCATCTTTGTAGAATTGCGGGTTTCCTGCTGTGGCTTTGGACTTCGGGCCTCTGAGCATGTGTTCATTGCTTTGCTGACACGTCCGAGCAACTGGGCCTAGCTTTAAGTTCAACACTTGACAGGTTTATGGCACCGGCGACTTCTGCTATTTCACCGAAAGGGAATTTGCAGACTTTGAAGTGATTCGGGAGCAAATGGCACTGAGGAAGTTCGGAGGATGAAAGTACATCATGAATTTGAATTTGTGCTATATTGGCTTTGCTCCAATTTGACTTTACCTTAATAAGGGAAAAAAGAGGTTTGTATAGATGTAACTATAGATGTTTCCATTCACCTATTATGCCCTACACTGAATTTAAACAAACACATTAAGTTGAACATTACTAAATGTAATTAGTTTATTTAAATTCAACCCATATAAACAGTTTGCAAAGATTTTGCAGATATCATTTTTCCCCCAGTGTATTTATGCTCCTCTGAGATCACCTGAACCCCTGTGAATAAAACATTATCAATTCTGAGTGTGCCTCACACGGGTGAGTAGGCTTGACAAACCACCTGTAGAAAACACACTCTTTCATCTCTCTGACACTTTAACTGACAATTGCAGCAGTTTTGCACCAGACTTGTTCTTACAATCACTCCATATAAAAAAACAAAACAAAACACATTGTGCATCTATGAAGTGTGCTTCACCACCACCTCTTCTCAAAACAAAACAGTAAGAAAACACTCCCCCTCCTTACTTTTGCACTTGATGCTCTGAGCACAACACAAACAGTGTCTTTATATAATTAGCACATCTTGTGTGTAATGCATTTCTTGTTGCCTCCTCAATTGTAAATCGCTTTGGATAAAAGCGTTTCCTAAATGACTATATGTAAACGCATATATACACTCTAATAATGCTTAATGGAAATACCAAGATGCACACAAATTGTAAAAATTTGCATAACTTTTTATCCTTTTAAAAAGCATGCACATAAACATTGTAACACATTTACCAAATAAAATCCACATGCGCATTAAAAAGGTCATGTGATTTAGTTTTAATAAATCATGTGATAAAAATGAGCGCGATTGGGACGGGATTTATAGACAAACCAGCAGACTGACCACTTTGTAAAACATCTGAAACGTTGTTTTGGTCCTTCTAAAATCCCTCAGCTAAAGTCTGTCATCAAAGAGGTTCAGTATTATTACCTCCAGAACTGTCTTGTAGTCTCCCAAAGAGTGTCTCATGTCTCCAAAAGCCACATTGTGTTTATTGCGTTTCGTCTTATGAGGCGTATTCTGAGAAGTTTTGCACATAAAATAACATTTGCATCTTTGGATGGAAACATATCAGAGTAAAGCACAATTACTTTTTCATTTTTATTGTGTGTGCTTTCTCACAGCACGTCCTATAATGGTCACGTTTTTGGTCAGTAGACAGAATCAGTAATTTCTTGTGGCAGTTACAAGGCTTTTGACTGCATGAGCATTCACTCCAATATTAATTGGGTGAAAAGCAGACCAATAAAAAAACTCTGGAAGTGGTCAAAAATGAACAAGCTCAAAACCTTTAAATCCAATTTACACCTGCGTTTAAATGCATCCCAATACCAGGTGGGAAAATCCTGTAATGTTAATGTAATGTTGCAGACATTTAGAACAATATTATCCTGGCAACCACAAGGTGAAACAAATATATTGTACTGGATATCACAGATTGATTTTATTAAAAAGACTTTTAAATGATAAACAATCAATACTGAGTATTCAAAGCTCTATTGCATGTATAATATACCCTATTGAGGCACCAAGTTATGCAAATGTATTCACATTTCAAGATCAAAGCTACAATTATAACAAAGCAATCGCTCTGTTTGTCACTTTAAAACATTTTAATATTACTTTGAAATGTGATTTTTTTTTTTTGCCAATATACATACATATTCATTTATTATAATTCAGGCCCCAAAATAGGGCTTATTATATTTCACAAATGTTTGTTGACACAAATGTAATGCCTTAGATCATTTGACAATCTTACAGTGCTCTACACTGGGTCCAAAAATAACATGCAAGTTGAAAAATGTTTGAAATAAATGATGTTAAAGCGAATCTTAAAAATAGTGTGTATTTTGTGATTAATGTGTCATGTGTATTTTGATCTTATGATCTTCAAGTATTTACCAAGTTTTGTTTCTAAACAAATACATTTGCATGTAAATAAAAAAAAGTCTCTTTTGTCAAAATGGACCTGAACGATATAAAGGTTAATTAAAATAATGTTTAATAATAAATGAATAATATATTGCTTTTTTTAAGCAGCAATGGTCTAATAACAGACATTATGTATTAATTCATAGCTTGATTCATTAAATTGACACCCAAGTACCAAAATGAAAAACACCCCTAAGTAAGCAGTTTTCTATATTTTTGTGATTTATGTTTTTATTTTTTCATTTCCCCCCATTTATTTATGCTTTTGCATTGCTTTATGTGACCTTGATCTTTCTTCCAACAACCTTTAACCTTGAGAAGTTGGAAAAGGTGACTTAATAGCTTAAAGTGATATATTGTCTGGGTTGGTGTCGTATATTACACTACAAAAATCTTGTAATAAACTGCCAGTATTTCAGACTTATTTCTCTATATATTATTTCTTATGCATTATATTATTTCAAACCAATAAAAGGTCTATGAAAGTCACTTTGTTAAACTGTAGAGTTGAATTTTTAACATCAAAAGCAGACAGAGCAGAGATCAACATCCCATAATGCAATTCACAACCACAAATAAACAAAAAGTATGAAAACTGTTAACTAACAGATACTTTTTACAGTGTAGTAAAGTTCATATGGGAGTTTGTATGGGATGTAATTATAAATTGGAAGTTGGCCCTGATCAGCACTTCACACCAATCCTGATGCTGTTTCCATTTTCAGAAAGAGCCGTTGCTGACAGCTCTGTGTTTGTGTGTGTGTGTGCGTTGTGTGTGTGTGCGCGCGGTGTGTGTGTGTGTGTGTGTGTGTGTGTGTGTGTGTGTGTGTGTGTGTGTGTGTGTGTGTGTGTGTGTGTCTT
>CAIGQW010053658.1:847157-859551 GCA_903798125.1 Danio choprae | reverse complement strand
CAGGAAAAAAGTATTGAACACATGAAGAAAGGGAGGTGTAGAAAGGCAGTGAAAGCCCAGACAGCAGCTGAAATCTTTCAGCAGTTATTCAGCAACCCTCTGCCCTTCCTCATTCTAAATGAATATTAGCTGCTTCAGACCAACATCTACATCAACAGGATGATTAAGATGAAACCAGGGTGGACATTTCAGCAAGACAATGATCTAAAACACAGCCAAGGAAACTCTCAGATGCTTTCAGAGAAAGAAAATCAAGCTGTGAAATGGCCCAGCCAATCCAATAGAAAATACAAATTAAAGCTCAGATTTGATAGATGAGACCCACAGAACCATCAAGATTTTTACACTCAGGTGTGAGTTTTTCACAGACTTCAACAGAGCAATGCACATGACTTCATTCTCCATATGAGAGGCGTCTTTAAGCTGTGTGCTGGATTGTCTTCATCTAATACCCTAATTAAATAAAGAAACCAGAATCCTCTCTTGGCTATATTTCTTAGTTAGAGTTTTAATTAGGACCATCTTTTGTAATTTTGTTTAAGGAATAAATTAGATTCATACCTTACCACACAAGGTATCTTGATGGGTTCTGCAAATGAAGCCAATGTCCACTCCAGTGGAGAAAATAAATAAAATACACTTTTATTAATAAAATAAAATCCACTGAAAAAGATGAATAAAAACAAATACAAGAACAAAACAAAATCCTTTACTTTTATCCTCCGCTGAGAATAAAGCGCCTACGACGTACAGTATAGAGAAGTCAGTTAAGCGCGCTGCTGGTTTGTATGCTCCAGGCTTTTATAGTTTTGATGCATAGATGTAAAAGTTTCTTTAGAATAGCTGTATCAGAAAGCTTTTGGAAACAGCTATCTCAGGAAAAGCTCTCCAGAGTATATCTCTAAGCATATCAATCAACATTTGGGCAGTTCATCAGGGTCATTCTTGCAAAGTCATGTTTTTTAGCAGGACAAGGATCTCATATTTTGGAGGTAAAGTTCTCATATTTCTTCTAGGCAGCGGTTGTGGTAATTGGTTTGCAGTTTAATCTGGGCCGCATCCTCCTTTAGCATTAGCAGATGGCTGATGCACTTCAGTGCACCGTGTTCGAGTCCTTCTAGCTCTCTGTCGGAGGCGCCTGTCCTTCCTCTTACGTTTCATCTCATCGCTAATAACTGTTTTTTTAAAGATAGAGACATCCGAATACATTAATTTTTGTGTCTTTTACAAATAATGTCATTAAACCAACCAGACACTACAGTTGCCATCACCAAAAAACATTTCATTGTGTCATTTCATTGTTATTACAGTTTTATTTTAATTCAGTTTTATTTTTATGATTGTATTATATCGCAAAATCTGCTTCAATTCCGTGTCAACAGCTCCTTTAGAAATATTATTCCCAGGACAAAAAACATGACGTGTTCAATACTTATTTCCCCCGCTGTATTATGCATTTTCAATTGTATGGTGTGGATGGAGATTTTTTTTCTGAAATGCAATAAAAACACCAGTATAGGTTATATATAGTATATCATTCTATAATACCATTGTAAAGCTAAAATGCACTAGTGTAAAAATTACTATACACCTAAACAGCAGACTCCCTATGAAAATATTATATGAATCGGGGATCATTTGAATCACCCGAGAAAAGATGCTATCAGAACAGTACAGTTCACAAATAAATCAATCACTTTGATTCGTGAACTGATTTAATAGATTAACATCCAGGACTCTGCTTTTTCAGGAATTGTACCCTGGTGTCATGTCTCCCAATGCATTAAATGCAGTTTTCCACTACCTTCGGAAGTGGTCAGAAATGAACAAGCTTTAGAATAAGGTTTAGACCCTGTATTTAGCATCATAATCAAGGACTGCAGTCTCAGATGTGCTTTTCAACCCAAATTTAATTAGATAAAACTTGTTTAAAAGGAAAAGTAATTTTCTATTAAGCTATATTACAATTATTATGTTTAAAATAAGGTAATACTGAATCAGATATAATAATATTGAAGTTCTCTGATGATGATATAACTCACTGTAGCAAAATCGGTTATGCCAATTACTTTATTTGCAATTATTAATAGGCTTTCTTGTAAACAACCTATTATCATTCTCTCCTACTTGACACCATTGCAATCTGGGAATATCTGTAAGCCACTTTCATGAAAAGATGTGTTTCTGCTCGAGGTAGATTCAATTTCTCTCACCTCGTGCGTTCGCGGTAGTTAGCGGCATGAATTTCCTTATGAAATATTTATAGGGTTATAGTATAGGCCTGTAAGTGTTCGGGGTGCTAAGTGCTCTGCTAAATATTCCTTTCGTTGCTTTGGGCTTTATGATGTTTTCACACATTCTCTCTTCTGGGGCTTCAACAAAGCCGTAAAATGGTACTTAAAGTCCAGCTAAAACACATGTGGCCTGTTCAAAAGAAAGTTCAAGAGTCACAAATGTGCTTTTTCCATCAAGCCGCACAATGAAACATGAGAAATCGGTCAGGTTTTTAATAAATGTTATGGCTAGTCAATATATTGAGTTTGTGAGATATATCGATATTCATTCTTTCATTCATTTTTTTAATTTCGGCTTAGTCCCTTTATTAATCTGGGGTCACCACAGCGGAATGAACCGCCAACTTATCCAGCATATGTTTTACGCAGCGAATGCCCTTCCAGCTGCAACCCATCACTGGGAAACGTTCACACACACTCATTCACACACATATACTAGGGACAATTTTAGCTTACCCAATTCACCTATAGCGCATGTCTTTGGACTTGTGGGGGAAACCGGAGCACCCGGAGGAAACCCACGCCAACACAGGGAGAACATGCAAACTCCACACAGAAATGCCAACTGACCCAGCCGAGGCTCGAATCAGCAACCTTCTTGCTGTGAGGCGATCGTGCTACCCACTGCGCCACTGTGAGCCCCATATATCGATATATATATAAAAAGATATGGTATGAGGCAATGTGGTTTATACAAGAGCATCTGACAAATAGTAGAGGACCCCGAGTTGATGCAGGGAATGTGCATAATGCAGTTTTCCTAATTAGAAGTAGTTAAGGGCTTTAAAATAAACTGTAATATATAATAAACAGGTACATTTTAAAGCATCAGATGCTCTGACAGACATGTGCTGCTGACAGACTGGCTACTTGCACTCTTTATGTTCATGTTTATGTTTATTACTTGTACTATAGCACATTTAAAAAATGAAATATGTAAATTGAGGTAGAGCTAAAACAACAGAACATAGAAACAGGATGACATAAACACTACAAACACACATCGACAAATACACTCTCTTAGTGCTCTCTTACAAGCTATTCAAAATTTCCTAGTGAGATGCTCTCTTACACAGGATATGTCTTTTAGGTGATATAACTGAGGTTCCACATATTACGACTGATGAGTTCTCCCTTATAACTACATATATGGTATAACTACAGCTGCACAAATAATATTGAGGTTTTGGAAAGACATTCAATGCCATACACTTAAATTATGGATGTAATTCATGATTGAGAACGTGTCATATGAAAAAATGTTAGCCAAAATGAATGGCGATAATAAGGAAGTGGATATATGGGAGAATTAAATTTTTTCCCTTAAACTATAAACGTGTACTCCCTGTTGTGCTCTGTAGTATTATCTTTATGCATTTGTTACTGTTTTCCTAATAATGTTTTCTAAATTTAACAATTATTTAAATTGTAAAGAATTTGTCTGCATTTTGAATTTTTGTAAGGGTACTGTATGTTATATTAAGAAGAAACCAATAAAAACTTAATTTTCAAATAAACAACAACAAAAAAAATGACCTAGTGATGCACAACATCTCATTTCCAATGTCATCATTCCAGAGGTGAGGTGCCGCGACAGAAAAGCCAAGGACACCTTTAATTTAAGAGATTTTGAGGATGACCTCAAAAAAATCTGGGATGACCTCAATGGCCGATTTGTAGACTATAAATACACAATCATGCATGAAATGTATTCAGGTGCTAGACCATGCAAGACTTTAAAAACATACAGCAAAGCCTTAAAATGAACACTAAAATTAATAGGCAACCTTTGCAAGGCACTGGAGAAACACTAACTTGTGTCAACGGTCTGGTTGCTGTGTTTTGTAATAATTGAAGATGATTCAAAAGAACAGCAGGAATCCCCTGATGCAAGGAATTACGATAGTCCCATCTTGACCTAATAAAAGCATGCTTAAGGTGCTGCAAATCCTCAAACGACAAAAAACAACATATTTTTGTAATATTTCTTAGCTGAAAAAACTTCCTTTACCACAGAGTTCACCTACTTATCAAGTTTAAGCTTTGAACCGAAGACCACTCCCGGGTTTTTTTATTGCTTGTGAAAATTTATGGTAATAACACTTAGACTGGTTAACATGGATGTGGTGATGGGAACAAATTAGGCATTCTGTAGGCATTAGGCATTCTGTTTTATTCAACTGGAGAACGGTATCATGATAGCAAGTCATTAAAGCATTTGACTCCTCACAATCACTTGCTTGCAGTAAGTTGTACATCATCAGCATAAAAATATCATGAAGCATTGTGTTTATGACAAAATAACTAAGCAGAAGCATGTATAAAGAGAATACAATGGGCCCCAAAACTGATCCCAGGGGAACTCCACAAAAGGAAGCTGGAGAATAATGAAAAATAACTGAATTACGGAACTTCTGTCTTTCAAATAAGATCAAATATAATACTTTTATGCACAAAAAAAAACTAATTTTAGTATGAGTTCAGGCTGTGTTAAATAGGTTTTTTGCGAGCACAAATGTATTCTTATAGTTTCATAATATTACTGTGTTGAGGATGTTTTTGAGGATGTTAATTTCTGAATATCTTGTGACTCTAGCTGTCAATGACGATCAGACAGCTCTCAAATTTCATCCAAAATATATTGTGGTCTGAAGATGAACAAAAGACTCAGGGGCTTGGAATGATATGAAGCTGAGTTTTAATTTTTGGCTAAACAAACCTAACCTAAAATTCACATATACTGTATATTCACCATCTGTAAATCTTAGAAAGCCATGGAAATACTTCCATTTTCGAGTCAAAACAGTTGTAGTTCACTTGTAGTTTGATTTAAAGTGTTAGGTCATGAGTTTTAATCATTATTTTTGGGGGATAACATGTGTAGCATAGCATAGATGGTTACATAAACTACATTAGTTTTACAGCCAATTATGCAAACATTGTCTCATTGGACAACACTGAGCAGGATGTAAAAGTGTAAAACAGATATAGTTAAAAAAACAAATACAAAACATGGAAAATACCAAGATATACCACATATGCAATAATTTAGCCAAAATAAAATACAGAGATATGATTTTTATTTATTTATTTGTCTTTGGTCATCTCGCTGAGCAGTAGGAAAGTTAGAATGCTAGCCTTTTTGAAAAAAGCATCAAATACACAATTTTTAGGGCCAGATAGTGTATACAGCATCTACCAAATGGGACTAACTGGTGGTCTGAAGTGTGCTTGTCATTCCTCTGGACAGCCTTTAGAAACGAGTGAAACCAAAGAGGCCTATGTGGGAACACTGTCTCCTGTCAGCAGACGGGACCACTTGGCCCTCCAATCTAAAGCACATGATTAACATACAGTACAAATAAAACTGGACATCTACGAGGTGCAGCTCCGACATGGTGACAGAGAACGGCGGGCGCTAATAATAGACTGACAGCACATGCTTTGATATATGACTTGGATTTACGAGGCCCAGACAGAATCGAAAGATGTTCTCATTGCATTTGCAGAGCTGATTTTGGGAAAAGTTCAGTGTAGTTTTGCGTAATGGATTGGTGAAATTTTAAGTGGATTAATATGTAAAAAAATAAAAGCATAAATGCTCATTTTTGATGTTGTTTATGAAGGAAAATGTATTATTATTATTTGTGCTGCAGAATAACATGGGATACTTTTTTTTACTTGGTTACTAAAGGACCAGATGTACTTCGAGCAAAACTGAAGAACAGACTGGTGTGACGTTTTCTAATCAGGCCGAAACAAAGTTTCAAGAGCTTAAAACAGATTGGCAAATTGAGAAAAATGAGGTCTGACTGGAATTCACCTTTAAACTTCCAATCTTCCATTTATAAATGTATATCTTTCAGTAAACTTCAAATATATTTTTCTGTGGATACATTTTTTTTCAACATTCGCAGTGCTTCATAGGATTGTAGTTTTTGCATTTAAGTACAATTTTCATATACAGTCAGAATTATTAGTCCTCCTGAATTATTAGTCCTCCTGAATTATTAGCAGCCCTGTATATTTTTCCCCAAAACGGAAAAAAGATTTTTTTTCAACACATTTCTAAACATAATAAATTTAATAAGTAATTTCTAATAACTGATTTCATTATCTCTGCCATGATGACAGTGCATAATAATTAGGTAGTAATTAGGCAAGTCATTGTATAACAGTGTTTTGTTCTGTAGACAATCCAAAAAAAAAAATATTGCTTAAGGGTGCTAATAATATTGACCTTAAAATGGTTTAAAAAAAATTTAAACAGCTTTTATTCTAGCCGAAATAAAACAAATAAGACTTTCTCTAGAAGAAAAGATATAGGAAATACTGTGGGAAAATACCTTGCTCTGTTAAACATCATTTGGGAAATATTCAAAGGAGGGCTAATAATTTTGACTTCAACTGTATGTATAATTTTTAATAAACTTCAAATATATTTTTTCTGTAGACACATACAACATATTGAAATGACCAATTTTATAGTTCGTCATTTTATGTTTCATCATTATGAGATGAATTTCCAATTTTCATATGCATATTACTTTGCTTTAAATCAAAGTTTGTAATGCTGTGAATCTCTTCATAGCTGGTTGGTTTGGTTGGTTGGATCATAACTTATAACTAGGGCCAGACAGCATCTGCGGACATTTTTTTGCTATTCCTGGGCAGAATTTTGTAAAATATCTGCGGATTTATGTGGATGTTATGTGAATATAAATTTACACAAGTAAATAAATAGACTCAATGATTGGCTAAAAATCTGCGGTAATGCGCGGATTCCATGTAGGCCTCTTTAAAGTAATATTTAATATCCAAATAACTTCTGAGACTTTCGCAACTGAAAATTGTGAGGGCGCCAATGCACTCTCTACAGTTGATTTAATTTCGAACAACTGTAACTTTCAGTTTTCTTCTCTGTAAATTTGTCACGAATGCCATTTCACATTGGCTAAACGACAAACGCCAAAGAGACGCCCGTCTAAACATCTCTATCCCATCAATTCTATACTGTCTCCACCTGTTTTCTTCTGATCATATACAGTGCGCATTGACACCTGCAAAGAAAGCTAAGATGTCGTACAAGGCACTAAATTCATCGTTCCTTCAAACTCTGACAAGCGCTGGGTGATTTGTGGTGTATTAAGATACAGATCCACATATTAGACGCATAGCCTTCTTTTTTCCATACTGATCCAGTATAATGTTCATCCACATCTGAAACGGACACGACGGTCTTGCTAGCAGGTTGCGCTAAGAGGTCACATGGTCTGGGCCAGGTGTTCGGTGCATAAATTACCACGCAATGCCCGCAATTCACCAGCAGGTGTGCTAAAGGGAAGAGAACAGCAGGGGTTGATGTATAATTTTACTACTCGCCATTTGTAATTTTAGATGTCAACTGCTGCCCATGTTAATGGATGGCAATGCCTGATATTCCTCATGGACTAACGGCATGTTCGTCTCTGATCACGTGACCCCATCCTGGCCAATAACGCGTACTTTTGTTGACTTGCTGACAGTTGAAAATAGGTAATCTTTTGATCGCTGCCAAGACTGCAGGAGCTATTGTTCAGCAACTTGGATAAATCAGGAGGATCGAAATACCTGGAATAACTACCCCGTAATCCATTGTCGACACCTAGATATATTTCTCACTGATGATCAGTTTTAATGCTTTTTAATGGAAGACGCCTGGAGAGTTATGTACAATGTCTGATTTGTCCTTTGAGATCACATTATAGTTGTCCAGGCTGAACTATATCTTACACCACACACATACTTGCAGCCTGTGAGGGCTTCAAGATTAATTTAGAGGGCTCGGCGGCAACAGGCAAGCCATGTTTGACAGTGACTTTACAGACTCTGAGGCAGCTTGTCTTTCTCTGGGACTCCATATGATCTTCCTTGTAACACAAACCCAGCCGGCCATGCCAGAAAATCTCCTCACCACATTAGCAACAAAATTCAATTCAATTCAATTCAAGTTTATTTATATAGCGCTTTTTACAATGTAGATTGTGTCAAAGCAGCTTAACATGTTCTAGTAAAGCCCAGATTTCAGAGTTGAAGTTCTGTTTAGTTCAGTTCAGTTCAGTGTGGTTTAAATTTCACTGCTGAAAGTTACACTAAAGAGCAAATCCACCGAAGTGCAGCTCCACAAATCCTGATCTGAGCAAGCCAGTGGCAACAGTGGCGAAAAAAAACAAACGTTGAGAGAATCCAAATTATAGATTAGGGGGATAAAATAATAGATGGGGCATGTAGGATCTTGGGGGAAAAAAGTAGGAGACACAACCATAAACTCAGGGTTCTCAGACTTCTTGAAAGTGCTTAAAAGTACTTTCAGACACATAGATGAGGACAAGGCCTGGAACGTGCCCAAAAACAAACATAGGTGCTTGAAAAGGCTTGAATTAAATTTGAAATCAAATTTGTTTGTGTTTTGATTTCAACAGTTGTACTCGATTGTCAAAAACAGAATGAAAAAACGGAGAAATTGTTACATTGAAAATCTTGTACAATAACACTGAGAAATAATGCACATTTTATCCATATTTCAGAAGCCACATTTGAATATCACCAACTGTGTTGAATTCAACAATTTTATTAAAGTTCTTTGAACATGACTGTTTAAAACGGTCAAAATGTCTTTTAAAATGTACATTAAAAATGTCAGTGTAAGTGAGTTAAGTACAGTAAGGACTTTCATGGTGCTACATATGCTTGGGTGTGAATAACAAAGGGGCTTGATTTAAAATTAATGGTGCTTTAAAAAGTCCTTGATCCCGCTGTTCATGAAAGCGTGGGAACCCTGTGTTCTAAAGTGACAATACACAACAATAAAGCTGCTTTGCTGATGAATATGAATTATTTTGACTTGAGTCTTGTTCACGCAATTTTGCTAAATTGACCGTATTCATAGTAACATCAAAGTTTCTTTAGTCAATGCTCATGTTGTTAACAAGATTCTGGATAAAGCCTAATAAAAAGAAAGAGGCGAGAACCGGTGCACTTTCAACAAGTTTAACCATAAAGTACAAAAGTATCCATCCAGAGCTCTCATCACTGCTACCAAGCCAACCAATCGCAGATCTTGTGTTCTGTGTTGAATTAGCATCTGTGGATTTGTTGAGTGTTTGTGCACTTTAGCACTTTATTAGCAACATATTATTACAGTTTGTTCTGCATAAGGATGAAATACCACAAGAAAATGTTTGTGCCTGATGATGTAGCATAGCATTAGTCCATTCAACGATTTGTTAACAAAGCTGTACTTACTGTAAGCATGACCAATTCTACATGGTTAGTGGAGGCATAGTAGCGTTAGCATATTAGCAGGGCGTAACATAAGGATTACCAATGCCACAAGCAATTTATGTGATAGATGTTGTAACATTAGCATGGTAGCAATAGTGTTTTAACAGCATCATTATCAAGGTCGTTGAAGTGTATGCGCTTAGGTGAGAACGCAAAGTAGCATTAGCATAGTTGCAAGGGTTTACATAATAACGACAAACACCAGAAGGATGCAAGTTTAGGAGTTTGACAGTGTAGCAATCATTTGTTTTAATTCATGTTCAAGTTGCTAAGAAAGTTTTGCAAATATTACAAAGATGCAAATATACAGTTGAAGTCTGAATTATTAGCCCTCCTCAATTATTAGCCCCCTGGTATATTATTCCCTACTTTCTGTTTAACTGAGGAAAGATGATTTAAGCACTTTTTAATCATAATTGTTCTAATAACTATTTGCTAATAACTGATTTCTTTTATCTTTGTCATGATGACAGTACATCATATTTTACTAAATATTTGACTAGATACTAATATTCAGCTTAAAGTGACATTTAAAGGCTTAAGTAGGTTAATTAGGCAAGTTGGGGCAATTATGCAAGTCATTGTATAACAATAATATTGCTTAAGGGGGCTAATAATATTGACCTTAAAATGGTTTAAAAAAATTTTTAAAACTGCTTTCATTCTAGCTGAAATAAAACAAATAAGACTTTTTCCAGAAGAAAAAATATTATAGGAAATACTGTGAAAAATTCCTCGCTCTGCTAAACATAATTTGGAAAATATTTAAAAAAGAAAAGAAAAAAACATTCACAGGAGGGCAAATAATTCTGACTTCAACTGTTCTTGAGAATCAGACTACTTTTGTAGTTCTTATTAGCAGCTATTTTAAAAACTCACTGGAAATTCAGGGGAACTCCAGGAGAATTAGATTTTAAGACAGAAATTGACGTCATGATTTATAAACACTAATTTTAGATGCTTTTAGTTAGAACAACAAAAAGCTTAAATCTACATTCGTAATCCGTTTCCTTTAGGTTTTTGCTGCAGTGTTTCCCCACGGCTCTTTCTGACTCAAACTTAGTGGGCACCTGCCAAACATTGTTTGTTTTGTTTATCGCAGTGGGGAAGCCAATCCTGCGCTTCTGGTGTCATTAGCTGAACTGGATAAGATGACAGAAAGCGCTGAAGTTTCCTCTGGAGGCAGTGTGAGCGAGCGGATGACACAGCTGCTGGGTTGGCGGTGATTGTCTGTGGGGTGGGACGTGTGAAGGTGCGGGCTATTCCTGTTCATTCACAATGTAAATATCAGGCAGATGTATGAAGAGTGAGTCATGTAGACATTTTAAGGGTCGGGGTGACTCATGTCCACCCACAGTCTCTTACATAACACCCAAAACATCACACACACATACACCAACAAGAACTCAGGTAGACCTGCCGTTTGGATGATGCAATCGACAAGTTACTGGGAAGTATTTGAACTTTTTTATCATTGTGTAAGAAAAGTTTCAAGTGAATAACTAGTCAACCCAGGTTCATTCTGAAAACAAACCTCTATATACATTTCTGGAGAGTGCCAAATACGTCCCAGGAGGTACGTTTTTTTGCAGTTTTTGTTTTCGTGAATTCACCTGAGGCCGATGTGTACATTTTTTCAGATCTCAAATTTCTCTCGCAAGTGCCATTTTGCACAGCTCTTCTCACGTAAATCCACCGGAGGCCGCTGTCGACTGACTGAGCAATCGACTGAACCACCCTCCTCCTTCCCTAAACCCAACCGATAATGTTTTCAAAAGCACTGTTTGATCACTCACCCACTTCCCAAAACCCAACTGACAGTGTTTTCAAAAACATTCCAGAAAAAGAAAATCCCTCGCGGCAGCCTGATTTTTACCATGTTTTCAGATTTTACCACATTCTCACCTTTGTTATTTACTTGTTTATTTTATTTTTTGGCTTTTGTTTTGGTCTTACCTGCTTTCTGGAACCGTTCTTCGCCGGGCTCGAACCCCATTGTCGTGGTCAACTCCGCTTCACGTCACAAGCAAGCAAGCCTGCAAACAAGTCTTAAGGTGGGCAACAGTATGGGGTCTTTGTTGTCAGGATTTTGTGCTTCAAAATGCACCACACATTCTCTATCGGAGACAGGTTGGGACTACAGACAGGCCAGTGAAGTACCTGTATTCTCTTTAATTTATCTGCGCATACCATTAAGAAAAAAAATGTTTGCCCTTGTAATCTAAAATTAAAATCTGAAAATGCACTTCCTCTTTGTATTCAGTTAAATTCTCAGATTACAACTGTCTGAGGTATTGGGCGTGGATAACGTATTAACCACACCCCTCAAACTGTCATTTATGACAACAAACAGAAATGGTGAGGAGGAGGTGTCTGTTAGGCTGTAATAACTCTCCTGAAACCCTTTTCCTGATTAAAGTGCCTACTTTAATACATGCAATCAGCTCGCAGTAAAAAACAAAAACAAGCCACGCCCACTGTTTTCTCGTTTAATATTCGTTTCTCTAGGAACTGCAATAGAAAAAAACAAAAAAAAAAAACAGTTGCAGCTTCCGGTTCATGCGGACTTTAACCTTTTTTTTGTTGCCCTATTCTGAAAAGGTGTCTGCTTGAATCATTGACCCAGTGTGGATCTATGGAAACAAACAGTCCGTCACTGCTCTATTCTCAGCAGCTGCTATCAGTACGCTTCAGCCCATGTTATCTCATAAGAGCTTTGAGCTTTCGCAGAGATGCAGACAGATGCTCTAATAGAGGACGTGTGTGTGTGTGTGTGT
>CAIGQW010053658.1:832671-842773 GCA_903798125.1 Danio choprae | reverse complement strand
TGCTCTTTCCTCATTGATGAGCCTGTGTTGCTCTTTCCTCATTGATGTGCTAAAAATAGTTTTAGATCATTGGCTTTAAATACATTAAATACATACAAATTACAGTTTTTTTCACAATATTACTGTATATTGTTTTATGTTCAAATAAGTTCAGTCTTGATTAGCCTTTTCAAAACATTTAAACAAGTATGAGATTGCAAATAGCGTGCTTAATATATGGAGAAATAAGTCTGTAAAATTACAGAAAATGCGCTGGTTTTGTACAAGGTTTTGTAGCGTAATAACGGGTCTTGATCATTTAAGTTGAACTTTAAATGTTGAATTAAGTAAAATAAATGTAAAAAAAAAAAATTATTTGTTGCATTAAAAATTTGATAATTATATCCAAAGAGGGTGAACGTTTCGTGTGTGTGCATGTGTAAGTTGGTGTTGAAGTTGAACTTTCAATAGTTTTTTTTTTGTGATTAAATTGTTATATTGTTTTTTTTTCTATGCTTCACTTTTACCTTTACTTTTTTATGATTACCTTTATTAGTTGGCTCAACTGAATTTGATACCGTTGATTACCGTTTTTTTTTATTCATTTAATTTAATAAAATTATTTACTGTTTTAAAATAGTTTGGCTTAAAGTATATCAAGGTCTTTTCTTAAACCAATGGGCCTTGATTAGTTTAAGTTTAACTTTAAATGTTAAATAAAATAACAATGAAAAAAAATCATTATTTAATATTTATAAAAAAATAAATATTACATATTATATATAAAAAAATTCGACAATTATATCCAAAGTGTCTGGAAGCAGGTTCTGTGTGTGTGTGTGCGTGTGCAAGTGCTTTTGGCCAGGCATAGATTTCCATGTGAGGACAGAGACAGGTGGATGAGGCACTGGCTCCTGATTGGTGGACGTGTTTCTTGGTAATACTGCTCAGCGATTGGCTGAGAAGGTGGTATCGCCGAGAACTGACAGGGCGTGATTGGCATCCACAGGCTGATGGTGCTGACAGATGGTAAAATGCTATGCTGGACAGATCTCACTCATGGGTGGTGTTAGTCGGACGGTCAGGGGTGCGTAAGTGTGGGGTGGAGGGGCAAAGAATGTTGGAATGGGTGTCTTAAGTACAGCATGTTTCCCTGAACTTGGATAAAATCTCCTTATGTTTGAAAACTTTGGTTTGCGTATTCCCCTTTATAATAAGGAGATGAAACATGCTCTTATGTCAACTTGATTCACTGTGACATCGCAATGAGCTGCATTTCAAAACCGGTTAGGCTGCAAATGGGCCAATTAATCTATTTTGGTTCTCCCTAGTCAACACGAAAATTTACACCCTGCCTCGGGGAACTCCTTTAAAGGAAAAGCTCGGCCAACATTTAAAACATTATTTATTGATATTTGGAAAAAATTACGCCAAGGGACCCTCTTGACTTTGTTGAGGTCAGAACTGTAAGATAACTTGATCTTTTTATAATCAGGCCAGAGTTGGTCCGGGTTCAAACTGGCACGTGTGAAATGTGTTATTTATTTATTTATTTATTTATTTATTTATTTTAATTTTTTTGCTAAAATTGTAATTATTTTTTAGATTTTCCCAGAATTTTGATTTGTTTAAAACTAAGTATTAGTGATTAATTCAGCACAAATTACAATTATGTTCTTAATGAAATATTCTGAACAGAATTCTAACTTTTTAACAAGTTCAGAATTTGTAAAATACAATAATATCAACTATTATTATTTAGTCCCTTTATTAATCTGGGGTCGCCGCAGCGGAATGAGCCGCCAACTTATCCAGCATATGTTTTACACAGCGGATGCCCTTCCAGCTGCAACCCACTGCTGGGATACATCCATATACACTCATTTACACTCATACACTATGGCCAATTTTGTTTACTCAATTCACCTATAATGAATGTCTTTGGACTGTGGGGGAAACCGGAGCACCCAGATGAAACCCACGCCAACACGGGGAGAACATGCAAACTCCACACAGAAATGCCAACTGACCCAGCAGGGACTCGAACCAGCAATCTTCTTGCTGTGAGGCGACAGTGCTAACCACTGAGCCACCGTGTCACCCCTGTCTTCAAATTAACTAAATAAATTCAAATGAACTTCAATTCAAACTAAACGTGACAGGTTGTGGTGAAGTGGTTTGCATCTGTGACAATAGAATTTTAATCATCCACAATTTGCCACATTACACAACATTTACATCTTTTAGAATTAATAATTTATGATATTTGTAAAAAAAAAAAAAGAAAAGAAAAGTTTTTACCTTTGCAACTTTATTTTAAAACGATACTATTTCAAACCTAAACACTCGTGTTCAGAGTGTGTAGGAAAAGTGTTCATCTTGAAATACCACTAACAATACATCAGTTAATAGAAAAATGATCGTGCCCAACAGAGCCTGGTTTCTCTCAAGGTTTTTTTCCCTTCACTTCGTCAACTGGTGACGTGTTTTTCCTCACCACTGTTGCCACTGACTTGCTCGGATCGGGACTTGTGGAGCTGCGCTTCAGTGGATTTGCTCTTCAGTATTTGAACTTTCAGCAGTGAAACTTAAACCACACTGAACTGAACTGAACTAAACTCTGAAATCTGGACTTTACTAGAACATGTAAAGCTGCTTTGACACAATCTACATTGTAAAAAGCGCTATATAAATAAACTTAAATTGAATTATTCGTATGTTTCGTACGCTTATACTGCAACCTAAAGGTGGACAGATTTAGTTCTACTGGAATGAACTTTACTTGCTAAACAAACACATACTATCAAACAACAGAATTTATATAGTCCTTGTGGCTAAGCAGTAAAGTGGTTATGACGAGATCCTAGTGGAACACAGGTTCGAAGAATTCTTCGAAGCTGAGAAATGTAGGAAATGTAGGAAAGTCCAAATTTGTATAATTTATATAAATTAATACTTTTATATAAATTAATATTTTAAATAAAGTATTTAAAAAAAAACAGAATTCATTGTAGTAGATCGTCCACAGCAGATTCTCCAGCAAAGATGTGATCAAGTATCTAATATGGCAGTGGTTCCCAAAGTGGGGGTCAGTTCACATCAAATTGAGGTGTGGGAGTCGCTTGGTGATTTCCAAAAATCAAATAACAAACACAAATTTTATGATTACGCTAGATTAACAACACAGCAAAAGCGTCAGTTGCAGCAGCACCATGTTAAACTTTCTGACACCTTTTCGGGACTCGCATACATTAAAAATAAGTACTGGTGATGAATGAACATGGAGGATGATCTTTGAGTGCCGGTCTTCATAATTTAACCAAGAATGGACTTGCTGTGCTGCAAACATGGTGCCCACCCATCACATTAGGACAGGTTAATGTTGAAATTAAATACTATAATTACTATTAAAAAAATATGAAGTCAGAATTACTAGTCCTCCTGGATTATTAGCCCCCCTGTATATTTTCCCCCCAGTTTCTGTTTAACGAAAAGAAGATTTCTAACACGTTTCTAAAGATACAGTAATAGTTTTAATAACAATTTTCCAATAACTCATTTCTTTTATCTTTGCCATGATGACAGTACATAATATTTTACGAGGTATTTTTCAGGATACTAGTATTCAGCTTAAAGTGACATTTAAAGGCTTAACTAGGTTAATTAGGGAAGTTATGGTAATTAGGCAAGTCATTGTATAACAGTGGTTTGTTCTGTAGACAATGGAAAAAAGATTTCGAAGAATCGAAGAAAAACAGCTTTTATTCTAGCTGAAATAAAAAAGAAAACATATTATAGGAAATACTGTGAAAATGGTTGTTGAAATATGGTTGAAATATGGTTGTCAGACTGCACATTAGGTTTTATAGGTTTGAATTTCTGTCTGTTTCAGATGTAGTCACCATATCCCTATTGTAGTTAAAAAAAACATTTTTTAAAAAAATGTGGAGCAATAACAATTCCAGGTCTGTCTATTGATTGACTTATTTTCCGCTGGTCTTGAGGTGGCAGTAAACATATTGAGGGCCGTCCGTGTTGGCCAGAGAGTTTGAATCTTAAATGTGCTCCACATTATGATGTGCTGAGCTGGCTGGGCTTAGAATATTCATAAGCTGGTGGACCCGGAGCCAAACACTCCGCAATCATCTGCCCTCTGCCCTCGACACGTGCTGTGACATGTACTGTCAGCAACCTGCAGGCTGTCTTTTTCCTGTGGCTGTCAGCACTGGGGTCCGAGCCAGAACTGCCCAAAACTGACCAATGAAACTGGTGTAGTGTGTCCAAGAACACCCAGACTGAAGATAACGCTGGACATGCTGTTAGAGACTCCGTTCCAAAACCTAGTTAGGCTCCCTTCCACCTATACAGGCAGCATCCTGAAATACCTTGCAAGTGACCGATTTGGAACCCTCTAAATGGGCAGCGACTTTGTGGGGAACACAAATAGCGTACTCGCAACTCTTTTCAGTGTTAGTATGAGGATTACTTGCACAGATCATGCTAGCAGGTCCTTCGTTATAATCGCCTCACTCCCATCTGGGTCACGGCACCAATTTAACACCTTGAGTTCTATTTGTCTTGAATTTGGTTGAATTTGGTTCTTGTTCAATCTTGAATGTGCTCCACAATAGTATGTGCTGAGCTGGCTGCGCTTAAGATATTCATATGCTGGTGGTCTTGGAGCCAGTCACTCTGCAATTATTTGCCCTCTGCAATCCCATCCGGGTCACGGCACCAATATAACACTTCCAGTTCTATTTGTCCGCTCTGAACAGGATTTGAACTGAAGTTACTAGCATAGGAGATGGGTATGCTAGCAAACTCATTTTTGCCTTCAAAATCAATTGCAAATGTGCCTCTTTAGGTAAGGAGCGAGATGTTAACTTGTGCATCTCTTACTACTGTATCTGGCATCTGTTTTTGTGCTTTAGTTCTACTCGACACCTCCAAGTGGTATTCAAACCAGTGTTTTCTGCCTGGGAGGAGGGTGCACTGAAGGAGGTTAAAGGTCACAGCCTTTAGTGTTAGTTGCTAGTGAGTCTCTTTAGACCAGGGGAGTGGGGTTTACTTGCACAGCTTGAGGCCTGTTAGTAGGGTTGAGTGAAATGGACTTACGTTTTAAATTCTTTAGCTGACCCCCCCTGCATGAGTTTTCTTATGTGATCGTATATATCCATGGCAACACGTTTATCATGTGACATTTATCATGTGACACTTCTGCCTGTATGACTTATGAATATAGTTCTTTGTTTCTTTTTTGTTTTCTTGAAAACATTCACAAACCTCCTATGTATATTGTGAAATAGCTGATATTTCCATTCTCAAATATGTGTAAGAACATGTATTTCACAGCTTAAAGTCTGTGCGATATCAAAATTTACAATATTTATTTTGCTAGCACACAGTGTTATTATTAATCCGTGCAAGTTAACTGTTTGTTTTGGTAGTCTTCAATCCATCTTCAAACCATTGGATAACTATGAGGTAAAGATGTTCAAAAAGAAAGTCCCATCCCCTACTCAATATTCAGTTTCAGTTGGAAGTACATTAACATACTAAAATAAAAGTCTCTGCAACTTCTGGTTCACTTTTACGATCGTATTACTTGATTTATGACGAGTGATGTGTGCTGTCATATTAGTCTGGACTGCATTGGAGAGATTAGAACTGCTGGATTTACAACATGTCAATTCATCAACTTCTCCCGAATTACTTAAAAGTAAGTTGCTGTTTAACTGGGAGAAGAATAAGGTAAATGTTCTAGTTTCGTAAACAATATGTATTTGACGAAAATAAAGCACATCATCAGACTATAAATGATTATATAAATATATATATATATTTTTTTTTTAAATCTATTGACGTCTCACTTATGCATCAGCGTATACATTTTACAAACCATAAACAAACCATGTTTTGTTCTGATAATACTTGTGTGTTTAAATATCTGAAACTATTTTCATTTCATTCACTTTATCTATATAGAAAATCGTAATGTTTCTTAATTTTTAATTAGTTTGTTATTTATTATTATTTTTTACATGTGTGTATTGTGAGCCCACATGTAATGAAATATCGGTATCATTCATACTGGACACTAGAGGTCATCCTCACACATAAACTGATGAAATGAAGCGAATTTGGGAGTAAACGTAGGTCAGTAAATCTGTTTGTAAACAGACTCATTCGCGCAAAATTGTATCGCTACTATAATGGGAAAATGTATTCTTATCCTGGGGAGAATTGTTATTGGTACATTGTGAAAGATATGATATCGCACACCTATTAGTTTAACTGGCTAATCGATAATTCAGCTGGCCGATAATTGACAAAATCCAGTCAGAAATCTGGTACTTACAATGTTGCAAATGAAATAGAGATATGGACAAGTATTGGTGAATATTACACTACAGAAAGGGCTGATATTATAAGTATGAGATCTGAATAAGCAACGCAGTTTACTTAACAATACACAATGCTTTTTTAGGACAAAAAACATCTCCAGAGCTGTTCTAAGTGCCTATTTACCAGCATTTTGCATATTTACTTATTAATACTTTGGTTACATACACTGAAATTCAGTTTTCACTGCATACAGCCTACCATAATAAAAGTTTGTTGTTAACTTTAAGAAAGTTTGACAAATACGTCTCTCAGAGTAATCAAAAATGTTTTTAAGGAATATTACATAGCATCATACAGTTTTGTTTTTGTACGTGTTTTAAACCATAAACCTCAGTTACAGTTGAAGTCACAATTATTCGCCCTCCTGCTAATTTTCTTTCATTTTCAAATATTTCCCAAATGATGTTTAACAGAACGAGGAATTTTTCACAGTATTTCCTATAATATTTTTTCTTCTGGAGAAAGTTTTATTTGTTTTATTTAATCTAGAATAAAAGCAGTTGTAATTGTTTTAAAACCATTTTAAGGTCAATATTATTGTTATACAATGACTTGCATAATTACCCTAACTTGTCCAATTAACCTATACTGAATATAAGCTGAATACTAGTATCTTTAAAAATATCAAATGAAATATTATGTACTGTCATCATGACAAAGATAAAAGAAATGAGTTATTAGAACTATGATGATTAGAAATGGGTTAAAAATAAATATGTCTGTCTAACAGAAATTGGGGAAAAATATACATGGGGCTAATAATTCAGGAGGACTAATAATTCTGACATCAACTGTATGATTTTATATTTCACCAATTATGGTTAGATTTGCTACTATAAATTACTGCTAATCTTTTGTCCTAAATCATACATTTCCAAACAAATCACAACGTACAAATCCTTACAAAATCAGCCCTTAAACAAAACAGTTTGTAAGTTTGTCACAGCTTGTGTTTCATGTCCAACGGCCAAAAAAACAAATGCGCAAACATGTAACTCCACTAATTTAATAGCCACTAAAACACTCAAAGTCTTATTTCGGTCCTGACATCAGCTTTAAAACACAGTTTTTTCTTAAATCGTATCATGCTAACATTAGCAAGAGCATCGCTATAAATCAGGATTTTGATGTTACTTATTTAAAATGAGCTGAAACAACAATTCTTGAGTTTTTTTGGGACAAGTTAATTGTTTAATATTCACTCCACTCCAATTTGTTGAGTTAACTTAATCGATTTGTGTTGGGACAACATGAATGAATTGTGTAGACCCCAGCATTGCTTTACAGTACACTGTAATGCTGGGTTCCACACAATCGATTTGTGTTGGGACAACATGAAGGAATGAAGTTACCTTATTATAGTTTTTACAAATTTAAGTGGGTTGAACATAAAACTATTAAGTTGTCCCAAAAAACTCAAATTGTGTTGTTTCATTTCATTTAAGTAGTTTGAGCAAACAACAAACATAATATGTTTTTTAACGCAGCTTCAGAAAAGCTTGTAAAAGTCAGCATCTGGTATGGCTAAATGGGGAACATGGTTGTGACACTACATGAATCACATTTCCGAGGCCTGTGAGGGTGCGCTGGACTGGACTGTGCTTTGGGTCACACCAGAACACTGTAAATCTCTCGCTCCTCAATGGCGTTTGGCTCAAACACAAGCAACAAACCCTGAATGAGACACACTATAATCACTCGCCAACTGAGAGAAGCTGCGTTTGCTGAGAGCCTCGTAATGTCGGAATGATTTATTCAAAGCTATATATACATAATAGCTCTGAATAAAACATTACATTAGTACTTTCCAATCGCTAAAGTTTTATTCGTGCTGCCTTAAATATTTTGGTTGAATCAAATTCTAGTCAGCAAAAGTAAGTCCAAGGCGAGGCGCAGTGTTAAGGAAAAACCATGTCAATAAAGGCTTTTTAATATTTTCTTCCACATTTTTCGAGTGCCTTGGACGTACTTTTGCTGTTTATTCTGATGAAACCCTTATCCAAAGAGCACAGGCACGTTAATAAAGCTACCCCTGAGCCCTTTTTGTTTGCTTTTGAACTTTTCTAGTCATCTCAACTTGCATCAATCAAACAGACTGAAAATATTAAGTTAAACTTTGTATAACGTAAAAGATTTAGTTGAAACCTGATTAACTCTTTTAAATAAGTTAAAGCAACATAAATATATTTGTCGTCTTGACTTTTTGCCATTACATTTTTACATTACAAGTCAAAATGATTAGCCCTCCTGTGAAATTTATGTTAAAATATTTCCCAAGTGATGTTTAACTGAGCAAGGACATTTTCACAGTATTTGCTTTAATATTTTTTGTTTTATAATATAACATTTCTTATGTTTTAAGTTTGTCTTGAATAAAAGCAGTTTTAGTTTTTCGATTGTCTACAGAACGAAACCCTGTTGTCCAATGACTTTTCTAATTAACTTGCCTAGTTAACCTAATTAAGCCTTTAAATTGCACTTTAAGCTGAATACTAGTTTCTGGGAATATAACTAGATAAGCACATATACGTTCATCATGGCAAAGACAAAAGAAATGAGTTATTAGAAATAATTTTTTTAAATGTATGTTTAACAATGTGTTTTTTAGAAAACAGAAATTGAAAAAATATATATATATATATATATATATATATATTATAAAATTATTGTACTAATAATTTCGACTAACTGCATATTTGTTTTATAGAGTAAGCACAGTTAAATAAACAGTAATCAAACTGTAATATTTAATTGGTTAAAACACATTTGAATGTACAGTATGCACACAAGTTGTTTTGGAGTATACACTGTTAAATGGGTTTTTGAAGTAGTCAATAAATCAAACAAGAAAGAAATTATTGGAGGACTTTTTAATTAGATATTGTATTTAAGTCTTTCTACTTAATTACAATTTAACGTGTTACTTGTGGGCTCTTTTTCTTTGTAATAAAATGTGAATTTAATTCACAGTTAAGTCCGGAGTCATTTTTGTACTCAACTTAGAAATAAGTAAATTAAGTAAGTAAATAAATCCAATTCATCTTGATCTCATGGGAAAAAGCAACGATGATACAGTTTGGCAAATTAGTGGCTTAGTAATTCTATACATTATATTATTATTTTCTCTTTTTCATTATTTTTTTAAGTTTAATTCATTTTAAGTTCTAATGATATATAATTACTTATAACTATACGCAGCAAAAATTCCAGTGTTAAGTATACAGTGGATTTATTTTAATTTTTTTGGTTGTTCAGTGTTAAAACCGGAGTACATTTTAATCAATGAGTTTTATGAGGTTTCTATGAGTTACAAAACGAGGAGTTTTTAAACAATTAAGGGTCTATTTTAAATTGTGCGGGTGTTAATGGTTTTATTTTCTTGCACTTTTGTGGAAACAGATTTTCTAAAGTTTGTAAAAAAAACCCAACTTGAAACATGTCTTTTTGCATTTTAAAATGCAAAGAGTTGAATGTATTGAAATTATTTCTGAAAAGATTAATGAACATTTAATACATTTTTAACAATTTTCCACATATTTGATCACTGTTATCTGTCACACACACCAATTGATAATATAGGAAAAAAAGCAATATATCAACACTTTGAAGGGTAACACACACTCCAGTTTGATGTAAGAATAAACTCTTACTGTGTTAAAATGAACTCTGTGAGTAACGTACAAATTTCACACTTTAGAAAGTGTTATTTTAACTCCAA
>CAIGQW010053658.1:787073-817671 GCA_903798125.1 Danio choprae | reverse complement strand
ACACACACACACACACACACACACACACACACTCTCTCTCTCAAAAATATTTTGCTGCTTGTTCAAACTACTTATTTAAATTGAGCTGAAACAACAAATTCTTGAGGTTATTTTAGGCATGGCTTAATTGTTTTATGTTTAATCAACTTAAAATTGTAAAAAAAACATGAAGTTAATTTAATTGATTTGCATTAAAATGAAGGGAATTGTGCATTTTTTACAGTGTAAATCAAACAAAATGGCTCCTGATGGAACATTGAGGTCTTATGGACTAAAAGATCCGTCTGTGCAAGAAACTGTACATTATTTACAGCATTTTTAGCTGTAATCAGCAAACGCTCCTCAACATGTTAGCGACAGTCTGAAGCGCAAGTGTCCAGTCACAACCGAACTCTCCTTTCAAATCGCTATGCTTTTAGCAAATCTGCTTTTGGTATTAAATTCTACTTACATGCTGCTAATGTTACAATGTTTTTGAAAGGCAGCCCATTAAAGTGCGTTTATGTGCGCTAGCATGCTAACCATAAAGCATTATGTTTTCACTCCGCTTCTTGGTGCACTAAAGTTGACCAGCTGTTGGGTGTCAAAGGCCAGTTGTACCATAAAATCTAATTTATGTATGTTATGTCTTAGCTCAAGATTTCCATTACATTTTCGCATGCCGTTTCACATACCAGGTTATAACGTCCAGGCAGATGTCTAGTAAAGTGCAAACACACACCCATATTTAAGTACCAGTTTACTGTACTTGTACTGCTGATGCTGCTGCTAATAATAATATAGTAAATTAAATTAAGCTAAAAATCAGGGTTATTGCAAAAAAAAAAAAAAAAGTTATTCTCAATACATATACCGTAAAACATCTGGAAATTTGCTAATATGCTAATATCAAAGCATATTTCAAATCTAAATAATTATATTTAATAGCACAATCGCCTCACAGCAAGAAGGTCGCTCGTTCGGGCCCCGGCTGGGTCAGTTGGCGTTTCTGTGTGGAGTTTGCATGTTCTTCCCGTGTTGGTGTGGGTTTCCTCCGGGTGCTCTGGTTTACCCCACAGTCCAAAGACATGCGGTATAGGTGAATTGGGTAAGCGAAATTGTCCATAGTGTATGAGTGTGAATGGGTGTGTATGGATGTTTCCCAGTGTTCGGTTGCAGCTGGAAGGGCATCCGCTGTGTAAAACAAATGCTGGATAAGTTGGCAGTTCATTCCGCTGTGGCGACCCCAGATTAATAAAGGGACTAAGCTGAAAAGAAAATGAATGAATGAATGAATGTTCGGCTTTATGTAGTTTATTATTTAACTTTTTTTTTTTTTTATGTTCACTAAGACATAAATTGCCCTTTCAAGGCATATAAAGCCCTAATATTAACATAATATTAAAACTTAAATGTTAACATGCTAACACAATTTCATTGTCAGAAGTGCTATCTTAGTTTATCTGTGATCAAATTGTTAGTTAATAAAACACAAATGAAGCTTTATGTATGGTTTCTTAATTTCCATAAGGATATAATAATATGCCTTTGAGGTATGAGAAGCCCTTTGCTACACATTAGCATGCTAACAACAGTCCATTTTTAAACAGCTGTCGCTATGTTTCTTTTGTTATCTGAGTATTAATAATCATCAAATATAAATATGAAGTTTTATGTTTATTTGTGATTTGATTATTAATAATAATAATAATAATAATAAATAAAGCTTGTGATAATTTATGAAGTTTTCTTAATGTTCACAAAGATAGCTATATCGTGCCTCACAAAGCTAAAGTCTAATTAGCTTGCTAACGTCAAAACTCTATTAAAACTATAAGCTTAATTTATTTGTGGGCTGAAAAACATTAATAATAACAAACTAATATATGTATGAAGTGTTCTTAATGTCCACTGAGATGTAAGGTAACTTTCAGGGCTGAAGAAGCCTCTGGCTACATGCTAATATGCTAATAACAATCCATTATTGAAATTGAAAAAATTTAAATTTATATTATTTTTTGAGAAATATTAATAAAAAAAAATCTAACAGTGAAAGTTTTATGTGCATTTCCACATGTCAACAATGATATAAAGTCCATTTTAAAGCAAGTTCTCTGATATATGCTAACTTGCTAACAACAATGAAGCTAACAGATTATGTTAATGTGCAGTCTGAGAAGTCCAAATTCAATTAAATTTCAAGAGTTCACACTTAGATAATACTTGACTATTTTAGCAGGTTTGGAATGCTGTCCCGGGAGAGAACCCTGAGCTCGGAGATAGATGAGCCAAAGGCTCCCGCCTGGTCAATGAGCATTAGGAGGGATATGAGATCAGGTAGTTCTCCATAGCTTCCCAAAAATAGACCAGTGTGTATGTTTTAGGTTGACTTTGCTTGTGTTACATGTCTTTAGACTGTGGGAGGAAACCGGAGTACCTGGGGAAAACCCACACGAACACGGGGAGAACATGTAAACTCCGCACAGAAAGTGCCGACTGGCTCAGCTAGTATTTGAACCAACAACCTTCTGTGCTGTGGGGCAACAGTGCTAGCCACTGAACCGCCATGTCGCCCGATCCTAGAATTGATGAGAAGGGATATTTATTTATGTTAAATTTGGAATGATCTGATTGGCTAGCTAATGATTAGCGATAGGGACCAGCTGCAGTCAGTCATATCACGTGCTCCTCTGGAAATTAGTTTGTAAAACTTCACTTTATTAAACCACAGATAGTCCTGTCTTTTTACTCATTTATCAAAATGTATAACTAGCATTTGGCTAACTTTGCTTCAGTTTTTCCCAAGCCATATTTTATAACTCTAACCACAACTTTCCCCAGCGTATTATATTGGCAGTAAGTATGTATGAGCTCCAGGCTGTGTAATGTCATTGACAGATGACAGTCACTGTAACCCTGCAGGAATATCACGAGTGCTTCAAACAGAGGTGGCTGGCTTGCCAATTTCTCACTGCAACTGTATATTCATTAGGCTGATGCTTGAAATACTTATTGCCATGTGCTTTGGGTGTATATTTTAGTTTGTTCCAATCCCCCAAAAAATGCCCAGCAATAGACTTGAAGTTAATTCTGCCATCTTAGACAATAATAATAATAATAATAAAAGATTTATAAAGCACTTTACATATCAATATGCTTCAAAAGAAACATGATTAAAAAAAAGACTAAGTTAAATTTAGCTACAAACTAAGATTTACATGTAAATAGTGAATAAAGAAATTAAAAAATGTCTTAAAAAGATATGTTTTAAGACCTTTTTTTTTTAAAGCATCAGATGTTTGTGTTCAGGGAGAGCATTCCATAGGCGGGGGGCAGCGGCGCAAAAAGCTCCATCCCCAATAGTCCGGGTCTTAGTCTTAGGGGGAAGCAGCCGGTGAGCATTTGTGAAGCAGAGACAACATGCTGAGATCTGTGGAGTAATAAGGAGTTTTTTTTAAAGGTAAATGAGAGCACTGCCATGGATACACTGATGTAACTTTATACCCGATCTGGGCTGAAATGGGAAGCCAGTGTGTAGAGATTGAAGAATTGGTGTGATGTGCTTGTATTCATATCACTGTTCTGTATGTGCTGGAGTTCCTGAATGCTCTTAGTAGGAAGCGTGATGCGGTATTGAGTTCCTCAGCGTCATGTTGTGTGAGTGTGGGAAGTATAGTCTTGCTATATTCCTGAGATGATGAAAAGGGATGTTTGATTTGGGCCTCAATGGTTAGATTAGGATCAAACCTAACACCAAGATTGGTGACTAGTGGTGACATGGAAGTGTCCTGGACAGAAAAGGTGATTGACTAGTCTGATGAGGGGAACCAATGAAGATAGCTTCTGTTTTTGAACTATTCAGCTGGAGGAAGTTATGAATCATCCACACACTTATTTCTTCCAGACAGGTCGTGAGTGTGGATAAAGTTGTTGATGATAAGTGATTTCCAGGTTTCATATATAATTGTTTATCATCGGTGAAGGAAGATAAGCCTCAAAATCATACACTCCCAAAATTGCTGGGTTGTTTAAACCCAGTTTTAGGTTTAATATGGACAAAAACACCACTGGGTTCATTCATTCATTCATTTTCATTTCGGCTTAGTCCCTTTATTAATCTGGGGTCGCCACAGCGGAATGAACCACCAACTTATCCAGCATATGTTTTACGCAGCGGATGCCCTTCCAGCTGCAACCCATCTCTGGGAAACATCCATACACACCCATTCACACTCATACACTACGGACAATTTAGTCTACCCAATTCACCTGTACCGCATGTCTTTGGACTTGTGGGGGAAACCGGAGCACCCGGAGGAAACCCACGCCAACACAGGGAGAACATGCAAACTCCACACAGAAACGCCAACTGACCCAGCCGAGGCTCGAACCAGCGACCTTCTTGCTGTGAGGCGAATGTGCTACCCACTGCGCCACTGTGAGGCCCCCACCACTGGGTTACTTTTTTTAAAATAATTTTTAACAAAAATAAGTCTTCACTTGATAAATAGCTTGTCATGATATTATTAGTTAAATTGCTAATGTAGGAAAGTGAGAGTTAAAGTCAGAATGAAATAATATATAGTAGTGCTTGTTATAAATGTATCTGTGCACTTCATTATTTTGTAAAAAAAATTTATTGTCTTTAATAATTTTTCTTAATTACCTTTTAATCAAATATCATAACCTTCTAAATTACTTTTCGTCACTTCCTGGTCACATGGAATACATTTAGAACGGGGCTATCAGTGTGTCTCATTTCTGTTTTGTCTTCATCCTTTTGTCAATCTTGCTTCATTTTGTTACCAACGCAATCCAACTTAAACAATCCAATTGGTTCCCAAAGGACAAAATTATGCACCGCCATACTTTTTTTTTCTTCAAGTCAGGACAATATATCAAGTAAATCAGGTTGAATTAATAATTTACCAAAACTTGTGTTGAAACAACCCAGCGTTGTATAGGAGTATATATATTCTAACCTGTATTTAGCATTGTCCGCTTTTGATTGGATTGATGAAAATGAATCTTGAGTTGAGCCTACACCCTGATTTATACTTTGTTGAGAGATCATTGTGTTGAGAGATCCTTGTACCCTATAGCACATAGCTTAAACATAGCTGTGCGTTTATAGGTCTGCTTTCTGTTTGTGTTGTTGTGGCAATAACCCTTTTGAAGCACAGTCTGTGGGGTTTCTATGTTCCTCTGTCTTGAGTTTCTTTGATGTGTTTTAAGTTTACACCAGAAATGCGTGAAAGGCTAACTTACTGTAGAAGTAGCTCAAACTCACTCATTCAAGGAAGAACGAGGCAGGAACCAGTGAATGTGCAACAACTGTAATTATAAAGTAAATACAAAACAAAAGTATCCATCTGGAGTTTCTCAACTGGACTCCACACTTGCCCCACCAGGCTCTCTCCTGACTACGCCTCATGGCATCGCCCACTCACAGATCTGACGCTCTACATCTCCGTTATGTGTAGTTGCATTTTTTTTAATGTGTGCATCAAGGTCTACGTCAGTTACCACAAAGTGTACTTCCAGACTTGCTATGCAGACTCAATGCAGAAGTCTGATGTGTAAAGCAAACAACTGGTGTAACAAAATCCATTAGCACATCAACACACAAAAAGTGGAGAACTAAATGAACCCACAAGCCATTGAACATTGTGTAGGGACCTTCCGTCTTCTACTAGCAGATCTGTAATGAAATGTGTGTTGTATCTTTCTACATCTGTGTACTAAGTAGAAAATGATTATCTTAACATTTTCCGGTCTAAAGAAAGAAGGCATAACTTATTAAGAGCTGGCATTGATGTGTGAACTTTACGATCTGGAAAGGCTCCTGTAAGTCCATGTCATAATCTTAAATGACTCCAGCACCGCTCTGAAGGGGTGTTAATCCCCCCCAAAAGATTCAGTTGCACAAATTCATATTGAGAGGATCTGAGGGCCTCCCCTTGTTCCAGTTGTTTCTGGAGCGCTCGTGCATGACCTTTGTTTGTGTTTAGAACACACCAAAAACACCGGAATTCGATCAGGAATGAACCTTAAAGAACTAACCTCATTATTATTACAATATATTACCATGGGGAGACATTAGCTATGTTTCATCCAAAGTTGCAAATTAAACTTATATGCAAAACATAAATATAACATAAAACATTTGCAAATAAAGCACCGTTTTCCTTCAATGAGTCAAAGACTATAAAATCGTCACTTTCCATTAATGAACTGGCACCAGATATCAAAAAGAAAATTAGCTGATTGGCTGAGGGATTTTAGATGGACCAAAACAACATTTCAGATGTTTTACGATGTGGTTGGTCTTCTGGTTTGTACATTAATGCTCTGCCATCACACCCGTTTTAATTATCACATGATCTGTTCAAACAAAATCAAATTACTTGATGCAAATGATGAAATTTATTCACTTTACATTTTTTAAAATAGTTTATCCTACTCAGTTGAAGTTTCATTAAGCATTTTTTATGCAATATTCCTAAATGTCCATTAAAATAGGCGGACGTAAACACGGCTATTGTTGTTCCCTCTTTCACCACTATTACAGTTTCTCCTGGGGCTTTGCCTCTTATGTCAGTTCTTGGCTTGCAGGGTGTGTGCTCAGCGAGAGCGGTATCAGGCACAGATATTTTGATGGATAGTAGAGCTTGCTAAATTTAGCAAGCATGTTAGAGCATTAATCTGTCCACTCATACAGGGACAGGGGGAGTCCATAGTTTCTGTCCTCATGTCTGGCCATGAGGAATTGGACAAATTGGACAGGTTTTGCAAAGCAACACCTTTCAGTTTTCAGGTTGTTAGTAAAATATTGACCCATGGTCCCTCTACTGATCTGGGAATCACTGTTGTTTTTACAAAATTCCTGGATGTTCTGAGGTTGTTTTTTGGGTTCCCAGGGAGGTTCCCTTACAAAGATTCCTGTGGGAAACTGTATGACAAAACATCAGAAGTACCATGTAAATCTAGTGTGAGTATTGTAAAGTACTGTGTTGTTTTGGGAACATTTACCATATTATGTTTTTGTAAGGTATGTAATATTCCGTAATATTCTTGTGGTAATGTCTGGTAACATTCCTGTGGCATTTGACACTCAATTGTTGTGTAGTAAATTTATGTTGTACTTGTACAGTCTCCCATTTTTGTAAGGGTCTTGGTGAAACTATTAACCCATTCTACAAAATTTAAAATCTAGCTAGAGACCTATCACTAATGAACTATTTGAATAGTCTCTTACAGTAGGAACTTGTTTTACTGTGTACATTTTCTCCTGGCTCTTGATCATTTGATTGATGATATATGTGTCTGTCCACAGTACCTCAGGGCAAAAGCTTGATAATTCGTCTGCTCCTCTGGGTGGTGCTCATGGAGGAGTGGGCCAAAATCTGCTGCTGAGTCCTGCCAGTCTCCAGCTGGCTCAGCTTCAGGCCCAGCTCACACTGCACCGCCTCAAACTCGCCCAGACCACCAACACTGCCGCCGCAGCCACTGTCCTCAATCAGGTCCTCTCCAATGTGGCCATGTCCCAGCCCCTCTTCAACCACCTTCGGGGTTCAAGCATGGGCCAGTCCCACGGTGGAACTTTTCCACCTCCACCTATAGCCTTCCCACCTCCGAATGCTGCTCTGGGACAACTGGTTGGTGGTGGCTTTACCCCAAATCCCACGGGGATCAGGCCCAGCACCTTTAGCGGAGTGTCCAACCAGAAATCTAGTCAACACAATGACTTCAGCAAGAAATCTGGAACATACCCGGCAGATATGGACCGTCGCTTGCAGTTTGGATATCTGGGAGGAACTTCCAGTAAAGTATGTGATGGAGGACAGTATGGTGGAGCCAACACACAACCTAGAAACAATGTCCAGCCCAATTTCCAGAGAGACTTCTATTCTTCTGAAAGCTCAGTACAACAAACTGGTTTCAAAGGAGGAAGCAATGGTCAGAGTCTGGGATCTCTTTCCTCATCCGGCTCCAAGGATCAGTGGAAAGGTCAGATGAACTTGGGAAAGATGGATATGGTTACAGGAGCAGTTCCTGGGGGTTGGGTTCCACCTGGACCAGGATTTGTGGGTCCGAGAGCAGAGTTGTATAACCCTGAGGAACCCACAGCAGATCCTAAGTTCAACTCAACTTGTGGCCCAGGGATTGGCCCACCCATTGGGCAACCAGGGGGATTTCAACCACAGCCACAGGTTGCCCAAGTGGAGGAAGGCGGGACCTTGTCATTACAGCCCCACCAGTTCAATGACTATCATGGGACGACACCTTCACACCTACCCCATCAGTGCACCATTTGTGAGAAGAAGGTTTACAACTTGAAGGTGAGTTGATCTGGCTTATTGTTTGAGATTTAAAGAATCGTCTCCTTTATACAAACTTCAAAGATAAGTTAGCATTTACATTACAAATGCAATATGATTACATGACGATGTTTACGTCTGATGCTAATATGCATCTATTTTGAGTTGATTAAATGTAGATGGTGTAAAATAGAGGAGTAAAGGGGCTCTGAAGTGTTCTGAGCTTCTCCATTTTTAACCACTTCTAGAGAAAGTCAGAAACTCATAAGATCATAAGATGGCTTTAAATCATTTATTACAATGACTTTTGGTGTAGTGTATCAGTAGGAAAAAGCAGTTAAAGCGTCCAAGAAAATGTTAACAATAGCAATAATTGCTTTCACATTAAAGGTAACGATACACACATCTATACATTTAGTGTATACATGTTCTTATAGGTTTGTTTGTTAATGCTTTTCTGTCTGTCTTTATTTCCCTATTTAGATGTTATTTTCAGTCTATACTTGACTGTTTTTCTATTGTAATGTCTTGTGGAAATAAAAAAAATTAATTTACATTACCAGACATTATTTCTTCTATTAATAATCCGGTGAGATGTTTGTTTGGAGAAGGAGTCTTTGAACAGTCACGGTGCTTCATTGCTTTATTTGGTTCATCTTATTTGGTGCATTTTCGTTCTGCGGATTCTTTAAGACCTCCTAGATCATCATCTATTAGTTATTGTGTTGTTCATTTTATCACTCTGACTTTGGATTGTTTAGCTCAGGCTCTTTAAAAGCATATGCCCCAACCTACATTTTTGTAAAACGTAAAATATATTACTCCGTGTACATTTCATTGCACATTTCAGATGACAAATCTACGAGAGGGCGCTGTCTATATTTTTGTGAACCTGAAATGCATTACTTGGGGTGCATTATGATGTACATTTTAGACACGTCCACATACAAATCACTTGACCTAAACCCAACCAATAGTGTCAAAAGAAATGTAAGAGCGCAATGCGACCACATAGTTTTGCCTTGTTTTTATATCTTTTTCTCCAAACCGTGCTTTACCCAGACACTCTGCATCACAAGTACAACACCATTCATTGATAATATGTCCATGTAAATCTCATTAGTGTGAAAAGAAACAAAATTTTGCAGTCATACTGCCTCGTAGAGTTCATTTCACCTAGAAACTACAGTTAAACAGACATTTAATACGTTTTTGCATCATCACAAAAATGTACCCTGAAGCATGTATTTCCAATGAGCCTGTGTTGCACTGTTCATTTGAACTCTCTAAGCATGTGCATATCTATTCATATTTGTCAACTAAAACTGAAATCTTATTTAAAATCAGCCCTACTTGATGATATGTTTACTGTTTTTCTGTAGCTCTGATAGGATGTGCAAGTTTTAATGTTCTGTACATGTTTGTTGTTTAATGTTTACCTGCCATGACTTGTTTACATGCCAAGAAACTTGCCAAGAAACAATCCATAGTTGTACACAATCCCTTTTCAAATAAATTTGAATAATAGTTAATAATAATAATAATTTAGTGTAACCACCTTTTGTGTTTTGTGTGCTGGGCAGGTAGCTCTGCAAGGATCATCTCACTGGATTATTACAATTATTAAAAGCAAAAATCATGTTTGGGAATGTAAACTTATATTTCCTTCTGATAGGCGACAAAATATAAAAAAAATATAGAAGTAACTGAATTAAAACTCTTTTTTTTTTGTTTGTTGCAAAATACTAGTGGCCCAAGACACCATTTATTTACTTTGAAAATTACCATAGTAATTTATAGTAAATTCTATTGTGTTTTTGAATCATGCTGAAGTATATTATACTGTATATGTTATAGTATTTTTGACTCATTGTTAATGAATGCTGCAGCTTACTGTAGTGTTAACTATATTGATAAACTGTAATAAATTCTGTAGTATACTTTAGTTTTTACTACAGTATACTGTGGTGTATTGTAGCATAATATACCGTGTAGTATTGGGTAATAACTAGTTTATATTACTATAGTTGTTGTGTTGCTATAGCAACTGTAGAATCACCACAACAGATTAACTCAAGTACTATACTATAGTACTATAAAAACACAGAAGATGAACTACTATAGTATTTTTATTCATGTGGGTTTAGCACACTACCTTGCAGTATGTCTATCCAGGTGTCTCGCCTCCAGTATATTTAGTATTCTTTAATGAGATCCAGTTGGCCTCAACTGTTTTTTTGTATTTTTTAATCCAAATATTTCTGCAAATGCGAGAAACTTTTTCGTGATACGGGACTAAAAGCGGCTCATTGGTTACACCGGGGTGTGAATGTTTTGGTGGCAGCTGGCATGTGTGTGTGTGGAGTGGGGAGGAGGACGCAGTTGTTCTGCGGGAGTTTGTCACATTCACATTCGTTCTCGACTCTCTGAACTACCAGCTCTCTAATTGGCCTATATGCTTTTGGGATACGCAAAGAAAAAAAATCTCTTGCATCTGACGGACGTATCGTGTTTGTGTGTGCATGCGTGTGTGTGTGTTTGTGTGCGTGTGTGTGCGTGCTGTTTTCAGGACTGGGACCAGCATGTGAAGGGCAAGTTACATCTGCAAAACTGTTCGCTCTACAACGAAAGGTGAGGAAAATACCATTACTATTAATTGCTGTAGTTATAACATTGTAATAAACCGTTAGGTACTACGGTAATCATTGCTAACCTGGTGTAGAAATGAGATCTTTTTAAAGGTCTTGTTCGCATGTGGTCTAT
The DNA here is from genome assembly GCA_903798125.1 of Danio choprae. NCBI lineage: Eukaryota > Metazoa > Chordata > Actinopteri > Cypriniformes > Danionidae > Danio > Danio choprae. The sequence goes on along the minus strand of CAIGQW010053658.1, from coordinate 806,608 downwards.
TTCGATCGCCGCTCATCACCTATGATACTCTTGTTAAGCGTTTTACGAGTAAAAGCATCTTTCATGATCTTTTACGAAGAGTCTTCTTCCACATAGAGAGGGTTGTGACCCGAATTGGAGAGCTGTGTCATAAGATCTAGTCAGACCAGATGCACTGGGATTTAGGATCTAAATGCAGTGCTGTTCCCCCTTGCAGCCCGACGCTCGCGGCAGTGCACTTTCCAGTGTCGTCTGAAGGATGTCTCAACATGGCGCTGAGTAACACCATGGCGTACACATCGGCTGCCAGTCAAGGTAAGTCAAAGCTCTTGATTTGCTCTTGGTTGAGACTCAAAGCTCTGGATGGGATTTTTTCCAGAGGACTCTATTTTTAGGTCTCTCAGTTTAGTCACGGCGTGTGTGTAGACGGGGCACACTAAGTGGCATGTAAACAGAGTTGGGCAAGTTTCTTTCAAAATGTAATACATTATATGAGCAATTCCAGAGTTATGGATGTGACATTTGTAGTAAAAACTTTAAACATAAATTCACGGAGAAAGTATATATTAACATCATATTGAAACATCTCTTTATATTTTCCAAAACAACTAACCAGAGTTATGGGATCAGAAACATATGAACCTGTAAAATCTTTTTAGATTTTAAATAAGGGAAATAAACATGGGTTACGGATGTGACCAAAAAAGTCTGCGAGTTTACAGTATAAAACATACTTAGTAGAAATTCTGTGAATTAAACTGCACAACCCAAAAGGAACAATGCTAATCAAAAGGATAAGAGTCGGCTCTCTATAGAACAAAAATGATTGATTTTATTTTATTTGACATTTTTGCATTTATGAGGGAAAAGCTTGGTTATGGATGTGACCCCTCTCCATTATGGACGTGGCAGATGTGAAATTGGCACTTGTGTGACTTTGGAAAATCAAATATAATTGTTTGAATACATTGACAGAGACAGTTTTGAGTAGAGTACTGTAAAATACAAGCCTACGCAAAAAAAACTTTTTTTTTTTTTTCAGGGCAAGGTTGTCATTTACATGGAATTGCTCACATATATTACTAGTCACTGTCGTTTTATTGTAATTAGTTCCTTGACAATATTACTGTTTAGAAATGTAATGCGAAAATGTAGAAATGTAATCTTCAAAATTACCCCGGAAGTATACATTTCCAAACAATCCTTTTGCCATTAACTGTAATTATTCAGTGAGCTTTTCAGGTCTGACAGCAGCCAGTGCTCCACAGATCTTATATAAAAGATGTAACACATAAAAGTGTGCTCTAAAATGATCAGCTGAACCTCTTTTAACAATAAATGGGTCGTTCTACAGAAATGTCCTCTTCTGGTATGGAAACATGTCTAAAAGTCTATTTTTTCCCCTAATATTTTAACTTAGAACACATGAATCAATTTCCTTTGATTTCATAAACATAAATAAATGTCATCTTAATAATTATTTAGATTCTTTGCAGGTTTATTTAAAAATCACATATACCATTTTTAGTCACTTGCAGTTGAAGTCAGAATTATTATTCTATTATCCTAATTATCCCTAGTTCTGTATCCCTGTATATTTCTTTCCCCCGTTTAACTGAGAGAACACATTTCTAAACATAATAGTTTTAATAACTCATTTCTAATAACTGATTTCTGTTATCTTTGCCATGATGACAGTACATCATATTTTATTAGGTATTTTTTAAGATACTAGTATTTAGTTTAAAGAATAATTAATTAATTAAAGGCTTAACTAGGTTATTTAAGCAAGTTATGGTAATTAGGCAAGTCATTGTATAATGATTTGTTGTTCTGTCGACAATCAAAAAATATTGCTTAAGGAGGCTAATAATAATGACCATAAAATGGTTTCATAATATGTAAAACTGCTTTTATTCTAGCCGAAATAAAACAAATAAGATTTTGTCCAGAAGAAGAAATATTATAGGAAATACAGTGAAAAATTCCTTGCTCTGTTAAGCATCATCTGGGAAATATTTGAAAAAAGAAAAAAAAAATTCAGGGCAGCACGGTGGCGCAGTGGGTAGCACAATCGCCTCACAGCAAGAAGGTCGCTAGTTCGAGCCCCGGCTGGGTCAGTTGGCGTTTCTGTGTGGAGTTTGCATGTTCTCCCCGTGTTTGCGTGGGTTTCCTCCGGGTGCTCCGGTTTCTCCCACGAGTCCAAAGACATGCACTATAGGTGAATTGGGTAAGCTAAATTGTCCGTATGTATGATTGTGAATGGGTGTGTATGGATGTTTCCCAGTGATGGGTTGTAGCTTGAGGGGGATCCGCTGTGTAAAACATATGCTGGATAAGTTGGTGGTTCATTCCGCTGTGGCGACCCCAGAATAATAAAGGGACTAAGCCGAAAAGAAAATGAATGTATGAATGAATTTAAAAAGAATTCACTGGAGGGCGAATAAACTTCAGCTGGACCTACTTTTATGACAATATTAAAATATTATAATTATATATAATTATAATATTTTAATATATAATATATAATATTATATTTTTTCTGCACATGTAATCATCAGAATTGCATGAAAACAATGATAATGCAAAAAACAAGGAGATTATGTTGTTTTTGTTTTAAATTAGGCTTGTTAAAAGGGTGATTTAATGAAATATCATACATTTATATATTTGCTATAAAAATGAAAACTGCTATAACAATGAAAATCATTTTTAAACAAGTAACGCAATCCTTTAAGTCTTGAGTAGCAGAATTCAATGGGTGTAATATTATTATCTTTTAATATATATAAATATTTTGTAGTAAACTGTAATCAGTTCCTTTGGGAGGATTTTCTTTCTTTAAATTCTTTTTTTAAATGTAAGAAATTTGTATTTTAATTCAACAAGGATGCTTTAATTTGATCTAGTGAAAGTAGAAGTGACAGTAAAGACTTTTAATTAAATTATAATTTGTGTTGGGTTTAAAATAAAGGCTATTCTTTAATTGATAAGAAGAACAAATGTAACATGAGGGAAACCGTGTACTTAGAATGATTCATAATGGATAATGGGATTGAAATATTGTAATTATATAATTATCTCTCAACACGTTTATTAATGTAATGGGAAAAAACACAGTAAGTAACACCAGTGAGGCAAATGAATCACCAGTGAGAAACACAATGATCTTCAGTGGTGTTACCCAGAAGAAAAGTACACCAGTGACCATATGTGTATTTAACCTCATGTTGACAATCATGATATACTCAATAAATTAACTAGAGTCATCCATTTATATTCTTTTTTTTTTTTTTTACATTTCCTTTACGATAAAGGATGTCACACAAGTGTATAACAATAACTAAAAGCTTTATATGAAGCCATGAGATGAATATAACAAATTCCTGATAACTGAACAATGACAGTGAAGTTACAATGGGCTTTTCTTCATAGATCTTCAAGAAATAGGAAGAATAGTCAAGTTATTTCAAAAGAGTGATTTTTATTTCAAAATAATAGACAGTGACACGACTCCAGGGGACAACTACTTTCATTATATATATTGTATTATATATTGATTTGACATTTTCTTTTTTTTAATGTTATTTATATCATATATTTAGATTTTTATGAATACAATACATTGTATTTTGAATGGTAGAGAAATCTCTTTTGACCACAAAATAAAGCTTCTTCCGTTTGTCTATGGTTGTGGAGACGAGCATTTTTGTGGTGTTTGGAATTTTACATGAGCAATTACTTACAACAACAATTATTGCCCCACTTTTGATTCAAAAAGGTGTTTTGTTCAAATAACACATCGTTTCATTTTAAAATATAAAGAAATTGTAAAGCTAAAGTAAGAGTTTTTCAAGTGTAATAGTTCTGAAAAGGCTAGGGAGACAACGACGGACATTTCTGTAGAGTGACCCAAATATTAAAATGATATAATAACATAAAGCATTAAAATGCTCTCTAAAATTGTTAGCTTAATCTCTTTTAACAATAAATACAATATTCGTTTGCTTTGATGACACCCTGAAGTGCAGACAGCGTGTTGAGTTGTAATGGAAACCATATAAACAATGCACATAAACAATGTAAGATTGACGGAACATTATCAGGGTAGTTAGTTAGTTCTCTCTCTGTATGGCTCACTAAAAGGCATCTTTACACAGGCGGCTCTAAAGTCTGTCTGCTCAAGTGTAAAGACGCTATGTCACATTAAACGGTTTGTATCATGGTTTATTTAAATACAAACTTTAGATTCAAGGTTTATATTCTAACAAGCGCAAGCATATTTTGTTACTTGAATAAATTAAATTATGACGACCACGAATTGGAGAGGCTTTTATACTTGGCGTTCTAAACTTTACTGAGGTATATTTAACTTTATTTATTTGAGTGGAGGACACAGGCATGGCTCAATCTTGTGTACATGAATAGCTGGTTTTGACAGGGATTTAGCTGACAAGCTTTCTAAACTGTGGTGATGTCTCCAGCGACAGTAAACAGACATACTATTTTACCCGCAGATTTTTTTCTCTGGTGCGTGCTGTTCTGTTTCTAATGTCTCGCGGTGTTGGTACGTTCTTTAAAAACCTAACCACATCGGGTTAAAATGCATTGATGTAACTTATGTTACTAAGATTGTAACGAAGCAATAATATTAAAAAAACAATATTAGTAATGTGCTATATTAATGCGTTACTGCAAAACATTATACTACTGTAATCACATTAGTTTTGTAATACTGTGTGTGTGTAAAACAGTGGTGGAAAGAGTACTGAAAAATCATACCTAAGTAAAAGTACCATTACTTAAATGTAGTGCAAGTAGAGTAAAAGTATCTGTTGTAAATATTACTCAAAGTATGAGTAAAAAGCAGCCCTTTAAAAAGTACTCAAGAGTATGGGTAGTAAGTTTTACACTGTGAAAAGCTGATGCGTTTACATGCAATTTGTGCGTGCGTGCATGCGTGCGTGCGTGCGTGCGTGCGTGCGTGCGTGCGTGCGTGCGTGCGTGCGTGCGTGTGTGTGTTTGTGTTTGTGTTTGTGTTTGTGTTTGTGTGCGTGTGTGTGTAAACGTAACATTCTGTAGTGCATTTAGTGATTGTTTAAGACTATTTGACTATTTCAGTCATCATACAGCAAACATCCGCCATCTTCTCATCAGTGACATGCAGTCTAAACAGTCACTGCCTGTAAAGATTTTGGACATCTTCTTGGACACTTTCCAAACATGTCTTGAAATTGTTTATTATGATGCCAAATTATTATTATTTGATTGGACGGTAATCACAGGACAGATTTTTCTACTTTAGCCAATCCCCATAGACAAGAAAAAAATTAAGTAGTGATTGCAGGTTGAAGGAAAGTAGTGGAGTAAAAGTACAGATACAGCACTGAAAATGTACTCAAGGGAAAGTAAAAGTACTCATTTTTAAAACTACTTAGTAAATTACAATTCCTGGGAAAAACTACTCAGTTACAGTCATTTGAGTATTTGTAATTTGTTACTTTACACCACTTGTGTAAAAATAAATATAAACTGAAAATCTGATCATGTATAAAAATCGAAGTGTTTTTTTATGATATATGCATAAGGTAACATCTAAGGTCATCTTTACATAACACAAAAGCAATGTTTTAATATCAGAAAAGTTAAGAAATCAATATTTGATAAGACATTGTTTTTTATTCTGATCAATAATCGATCTCTGGAATAAAAAAAGCTCTAAATGACACTATTTTTATGTTAGCGGCTTTGGATAAGAGTCATTTGAGTGCAAATACATTTGCTTTATTTGGCTTTAAAGAGCACTAACATAAGGCTACTGCATATTTAAAATAAAAAATCAAAAAATCAAAATATCATCATGATCATAGTGCAATTTTCTGCTTTCTTTTTTTTTTTTTTTTTTACAGACGTTTCAACTGGAAGCACTTCCTATTTGCCCGTCACGGCCATGAAGTCATTTCCTCTCTCTGGGGCGGGATTTCCTGTTCACCAATCAGGAGCAAAGGTAGAACTTCCAAACCAAAAATATGTAATGTATTTTAAAAAACATGAAAAACAGCCACTTTCAAGAAGGCTGAATAAAACTTTTGATTAGTTTTGCTCTATTGGCTAAGCTCTTCGAATGTCTGTGGGCTTATCTCATAGCGCTGCTCTTTTAGCTCACGGGGTTTGTAAAGCAGCCAAGAGTGTTGAGATACAGAGCGGCCTATATTTAGCTCACACTATTTCACTGACTGACAGATTACTTAGTGCTTATTATCGCAGTCTAACGGTTATTATTAAAGCCATCTTCACAGCTATAGAGCCCTTTGAGAATAGGTGGAGGTCAACTGTATTGTGTGGCTCAATCATTTTACGAGTGAGGATTGTTTCTGTGTCGAGAGTTCTGCTAACTTTAGAGCACGACTGTGAGTTTTTAGGTAAATTCACTGATTGGCTGATTCAGTTGCTATTATGTTGTACAGCTTTAATCATGTTGGACTCCAGCAGGCGTGACGGATCTCGTGTGAAAACTCAACACTTGTTTTTGTTGTCCAGTGACTTTATTTAGCTGTGTGATCAGCCTCCGGATTTAACTTTTTTGCCAGTCTTGCTAGCGCTGAGTACAAAGGACAGGGACAGTTCCCGCAAAAAAATGAAAATGTACTCAAGTGGTTCCAATCCTTTATGAGATTCTTTTTACTCAATGTTTTGAAGAGTCATTGACTTTCATAGTGGGACATACAGAAGTCAATAGCTGAGCTTCCACTGTTGGGCTTAAAGCAAGCATGCTAGTGCGTGCCATGGACAGTTGCGCTAGCACACTTTGGTATGCCAGAAACCTTGGGCCAAAACAGGCCAGCTGGGGATTGAGGAGATGTCGTGAACACATGAGGAGTTTACATTTGCTCATTTAGCAGACAATTACATTGATTCCTTTAGGAGACGCTTTTATCCAAAGTGAGGATAAAAGAAGCACTTCAAATCATCAGAACAGTATTTAAATGCTATGAGAAAAATTAGTGTTTTTGTTTTCTCTCCAATCATACAGAGAGTTTGTCCTGCAGGTGGTTTGTTAAGCCCACTCACCTGTGTGGATTAGGGGTTGAACGACTTTCGATTTTTGGAAGTCAACTTTTATGTTATCAAAGTTGAGTCGACGTCGACTAGTCGCTGGTGATGTCATCAATAAAACACAAGACGCAAATGTTTTGCAGCATGCCCCAATTTGCGACGTATTCGCAGGAAATATATACACATGCTGTTTGACAGCTCATAACACGTTGCAAATAAAATGCAACATTAAAATGACAAATTTTAGTGCAAAACAAATGCATTGTCAACACTGTTTATTTTGTTAATAATGCTATTAGCACGGTTTAGTTGAACTGCTAAATAAATGCAGTACAGATCCATGTGAAGCTATTTCATAACAACATAAAGCATGAAAGACAAAGGTGCATATTTTACCGTTATGATAGTGTGTGCTAGAAAGCTGCTCAAAATCCTGCTCAAGCCAGGCCTTTTTCGCGGTTACTGGCTCATCTTGGTTATCAGACGTCTTCTCGCTGCACATTTTCACCGGGTTCACCTAAGATGATGTTTCTAAAAAGGTGTCTTGTGCATATGGAGAGGAAGAAGGTGTGTCATCTACAGTTTGCCTGAGTAAAGAGAATTATGTTTCCCAGTGTTTTCATTTTTTTCTAGCAGCTAACATCAACATTTAAACCTTTACAACAAATTCAGCTCAAAACACATCAGACACCAGCGAGTGTCCAGAATAACCTGAACAGCCATACACGCAGAACGTGTCTAAAACGCAACACTCAGGAAATGTTTTAAAAATGTCCACCATATTAACGTCAATTAAAACTGTTGGCATGCCAACTTGCTACAGTAAACAGAGGCTCACAATGCTTGCACCACCTCAAAGTACTTCTGATTGGCCCACCGCTTTGGAACTGACATTGATGAGTGGCACTGTCGTAAATGCCTCAATAGATGCAAGATGTGGGCTTAGTGGTTATGCACTTTCATCAAGCACGTGTTTACATCGGAAAACTGGATTCTGATCACTGTATGAGGCTTAAATAGAATAATACGCAAAGGCTACTAATGCTAACAATTGGCCTAATAAATACACAATACTCTTATTAAAATACCAGATACCTCTTAAAGAACAAATCAAATATAATTGTAGGAGTTGCTGGTACATATGGGCAATCTAAATTGTAGTCATCAAACATGCATGAGGTCAAAATAGGCGGCAATATAGAATATAACAATAAACAAGGCTATGATCAAAAACAAGACAGGCAAAACAAATAGCAACACTAACAAACAGCGACAGTAAACAAAGACTCAGCAATGAACTGGTGTATCAGTGAAGTATAAGTAGTCCGAATGATCAGCGATAACAAGTTTCCGCTGTGTGTGTTTGTCATCAATGGTGATCGGCAACTGGTGTGTGTGAAATGGCATGATGGGATTTGTAGTTCGTTAATGTGATGTGTAGTTCTTGTGTAGATCTTGACAAGGTTAACTTAAAAATGATGATCAAACTTGGTCAAATGTTTCAGAACAACAAAACTGGAAAAATATACAGAAGAAGCCTCTTTTATTTTTGCTCAAAATGATAAAGAATTATGATGACAGTCACAAAGAAACCAAACCAATGACGACATCATAGCATAAAGTTTTCATTCATATTTCAGGACAAATCAACATCTATAGATCATCTGTTATTTAGTACTTTGTTATTTTGTATGATTATTGGCAAGAATGTTGTACTACTTAAATTTCTTGACTTAAGAAAAAGACAAATCTTGGATTTTTAGCCAAAAACAATCTTCCTCAGTACTCAGACATTAGTCTGAGTGTAGTTTTACAGTATATTTTATTCCTAAAGACAATCTCTGGCTAAATTTACTAACTAAATTTGAGATACTTTCAAATAAAAATAATATTATTTGTTTAGTAATTGAAATTTTTTTGAATTCATTTACTTTAATTTTACTTTGTCTTAAAATAACAACTTCATACGTTTCTTCCACATTATTCTTGTCATCAGTTTGTCTTCGGACAGTCTATTTTTCATTTAATCTCTCGTGCCTGTTCTTTGTTAGCATGAAGCGCAGTAACGTGAGCGGACGGCTGTTTTTTTTATGTCCTGAGTGTGACTGACGGGTCTTCACATATGCACACCATGAAGCATTGTTGTGGATTAGATGCTTTTACCTTGCGTTGAGTGTACCACCTATAACTGAAAGCATGTCCTCTGTGGGACGGTATTTCGTTCAGTCGCCAGCGTCTGGATTCAGAGACTTGCACAAAGATCCTTTATAGCGGTCTATTTGGCCAAGTTATTTATAATTTAGTCCGGAGGCGAGGCTAATGTTAGCCCCTATAAAACCCACCTGTTATACAGCAGCTGTACGTTGGCGGTGCTTTTGTGACTTTTGTTTTCTCCATTTAAAAATAATAATAATAATAATAATAATAAGCATATAAAGAAATTCTCGGTCTTGCATTTTCAGTCTGGCCAAGTAGTCATGATCGGTGTCTGTCTTTGTAGGCTTTCGAGTGAATTCTGTTTCAGCCCACAGAAATGTAACCTGATCTTTGGGGGATGAAGGCTTCCTGACATGAAATTCAGAAAGTGCGTCCTATAGATTTCAGACGAATGTGTTTCAGAGCCTGTTTAAGCCCTCTCTGGATAAGCAAACAGATGTGAATGCATTTGTAGCATAATTCGGTGCCAGTCATCACCAGGCTCCTGTTTCCACCTGGTATTACCATGCATTCAAATACACTCAAGTTTCAACTACCTCTGGAAGTGGTTGAAAAGTGGACAAGCTCAAAATTGTTTAGACTCTCTTTATACTTGTATTTAGTATTATCCGTGACAAAAACACCACCATTTTAATCTTTTACTAAAATTTTTAATTAATAAAACTTAAATAGCATCCCAACAATACTAAAATAACATTGCAATATAATATACAGACAGCTTATCTATTAGTAGTTTTATTCCCCATCAAAATAAAGCAGTAAGCCTTAGGAAGAGCCATAGTTTACAATGAGTTTATAATAGGCAGACAACTTGGCCAATAGTAAGTCATTTTCCCATCAAATTAAAGCAATTAGCCTTAGGAATCCGTGGTTTACAGTAATTTTTATTCATTCATTAATTTTCTTTTCGGCTTAGTCCCTTTATTAATCTGGGGTCGCCACAGTGGAATGAACCGCCAACTTATCCAGCATATGTTTTACGCAGTGGATGCCCTTCCAGCTGCAACCCATCACTGGGAAACATCTATACACACCCATTCACACTCATACACTACGGACAATTTAGCTTACCCAATTCACCTATAGCGCATGTCTTTGGACTTGTGTGGGAAACCGGAGCACCCGGAGGAAACCCACACAAACACAGGGAGAACATGCAAACTCAACACAGAAACGCCAAGTGACCCAGCCGGGGCTCGAACCAGTGACCTTCTTGCTGTGAGGTGATTGTTCTACCCACTGCACCATCGTGCTGCCCTACAGTAAATTTATAACAACTAAAGATCATTGTTAGTGCCTAAAACACTCTTAACTTTAATAATTCAGGTAGACATTCAGTTATTCTTTAGTGCTTTCTCAATTGCGCCTCAACCAATCAAAATCTTGCACCAAAATGATCTGTTTTATAATATGGCTTTGAAGCCACTGTTTACACTCTGATATTTTCCAAAGATTGCTCTGTTTGTTTGAAAATGCTGACCTGCCCAGCATAGCAACACTGGCTCGACCAATGGTGGTTATTTTAGGGGTGGGGCTATCTGTTTGTTCAACCAATGAAAAAAAAAGTTTGTTCAAAACCTTCAAACCTTTTTGAAGGAGTCATTATTTTGTAGATCTTTCTGTTTGAAGACTCTCACCTAGAAATGCTGGCCATCACTACAGTAAAAGCACATTTGATCCTTAAAGTCAGTATTTAATCAAAATGGACCATTCTTCTTCTTCATAATTTTTCCCCAGTATTTATTATAAATTACTTCAATAGTATTTTTATTCCTACTTTATATGTCAATGGCTGATTTCTCCAACATTCTTTAGAATATCTTGTTTTGTGTTCAACAGAATTTCATAAAGAACTACTTGAGGGTCAAAAAATTATAAGGATATGTTAATATTTTGGTTGAACTCCAAGTGGGTTTTGGTTGAACCCTTTAAATTCATGTGCCCTTATAATCCCCCTCCCCCTTCAGCCGCAACTCTGATTGGTGTCTATGAGGGCAGGACAATGTGTTAATCACATGATGTCCACCAATAGCAAATCACAACAGTCTAATCGATTCACAATACTTTCGAATCCCAATAGTTTTACTCTGTATTATTTCTGTCACAGTGATGAAAAAATGTTTTTTTGGTAGACCAATTTGGTTGACCAATCATGAAATCAAACTTATTTTGATTGACAGAGCATCCATCATCAGCAGCCAAAACCTCTCAACTCTTTTACAGCAGCCCCAGAGCTATACATAGTTCTTAGTATTTGGCTGCCCACAATAAGTAAACACAAGTGTTACTTTTAACCAGCCTCGCTCACACAGAAGCCAATCAGAGTTACGTATACAGCATATAGCAGATGCATAAACAGCCTATTCGGGGGTCTATTTTGGTAGGTGTTTATGGAGGCAAACCTCACATGATCTTTTTGGCACATTTGGGCAAAGGGAAACCCCGGCGTGAAGCTGTTTATTGAATTATCACAAGCTCAGCTCAAACTGTCGTTCTGCAGCCGGATGTAAATCAGCCCCAGAACCAGCCATGTCTAAATGAACATTGGTTTAAGGCTGGGGCTGTTTGGTTCTGCGTTGAGATCTGATTTTACACTGTAAAAGATAAATGACATGGCTGCCTTAAAGTTGAATTATGACCATATAAGTATTTTTAACTTAAACTACATGAAACTGACTTAAAACAGCTTGTATAACTTTAAGAAGATTAAATTAGAAACTTGATTTAATTAATTAGGATTAACATTAAAACCTGTTGGCATGACTTGTGTAAAGAATAATCAATGGATTGTTGTGCGGTAAAGAATTTTAAATGCACAACATGGCAGCAAAGTACCGCCAGATCCGGTAGCCATTTGCCAAGTTATAGACAATTGAAACTAGTATTTGACCATTTTTTGTCAGTTGTGACACATACGGATTACTACAGAGAGAGATAATGTGTATGCATGTAAATAGCATGTGCATATCTAATAGCTCAAAGTAACATGTTTTAGCCACCTCTTTGCAAATATTTTTGATCCTATTTCTGTCTCTGAGTTACTATTGGGCCTCACAGTGGCGCAGTGGGTAGCACGTTCGCCTCACAGCAAGAAGTCACTGGTTCGAGCCTCGGCTGGGTCAGTTGGCGTTTCTGTGTGGAGTTTGCATTTTCTCCCTGTGTTGGCGTGGGTTTCCTCCGGGTGCTCCGGTTTCCCCCACAAGTCCAAAGACATGCGGTACAGGTGAATTGGGTAGACTAAATTGTCCGTAGTGTATGAGTGTGAATGGGTGTGTATGGATGTTTCCCAGAGATGGGTTGCAGCTGGAAGGGCATCCGCTGTGTAAAACATATGCTGGATAAGTTGGCGGTTCACTCCGCTGTGGCGACCCCAGATTAATAAAGGGACTAAGCCGAAATGAAAATGAATGAATGAATGAGTTACTATTGTTACTACTTATGTTTGAGAGAAGCACATTTATTTCAAACTGTGATCAAAAACTGACTTAAGCTGTCCAATCAGCCAATCAGAGAATTTCAATGGACCATGGATACAGTGTAGAAGTGATACACTGACTGACAATCAGTAAATAAACTACAGATAGACTTTATACTACAAAGTGTGTAAATGTTAACAGATGCCAAAGACTCACAAATGTGCACACAAACTCTCACAACATATGCAAATACAGAAACGCAATGCAAATAGCACAGACCACAACTGAAATGTGTCGAGTGAAGGTGTTTTCTCAATTTGTACATGTTTTTTCTATTTGCATATGTGTTGCGTATAACTTACAGCGTGTTTGAGCTCTCTCAGCCACCGTATTTTATGTGTATGGATTATTTGTAGCGTATGGAACCCATAATTTCAAACACAGTTGTCATATGTGGGGAAAAAAGGTTTAAGGATAAGTGGCATCTACTGGAAGAGAAGTGACCTTTTTTATTCAGCTATTCTACTGTTTTTATGTGGCATAATTTATCAAAGCTAAAGTCAAATCATTCATGCTTTTACTTTATGTTTTAAAAATTATGCAATCTAATTTTACAAATATTTCAAATATGTCAGATATATATACATCATGATTACAGTGTGCACCTTATTCATGTACTCATATTTTAAATCTTACCTTTTCTAGCTTTTTTAGTTGTAAATCTGGTTTCCAAATAAGTCAATTTGCTTGTAAATAAATCTCATATTTTAAGTCTTACTTGTTTCTAGCATTTAAAATTTTTTTTTATTGGAAATCTGGTTTCCAAATCAGCCACTTGGCTTGTAAATAAATCTACAATTGGAGTTGGTCATGAAAAATCAGGATTGTTGTATTTCAACTTACAGTGTATGATGTTTGAATGAGTAAGGTGGAGGATCGGCGCTCGCGTGTAAATTGCAGTGTAAACAGTGACCCTCCTCTCTGACCCTCTGCTGATGTGCTGATCACATTTGCTGCTGTCAATCAAATCCTGCCTCCTGCATGTAAAAAACAGCCTGTTCACTGGAGCTTATGTTACTGCTGTAAAACTGAGCACAGCTTCATCTGACACAGTGTTTAGATTATGCTACAGTATATACATACAGGTCTAATTTAATTATATATATATATATATATATAATCTTTTTTTTAATTGATAAGAAGAACAAATGTAACATGAGGGAAAACGTATATTTAGAATGATTTATAAAGGATAATGGGATTGAAATATTGTAATTATATTTCATAAAGTTTCAAAAGAAGAAAACTTTAGAAGCATTCAAAACTTACTCCAATCCTTTGAACGCTACTATAGATTAATATTCATACAATTCATCATGGCATAATAACATAATCTAAAATAATCACTACATTTCTGTTTCATTAGATAATTTCATTAGGTCATATTAAATCATATAATCTTAGACCTTTTTATTATGGGGTAATAATAATATTTTGGAATTTTTTTTTAATACATTAAAAACTTTTTTTTTGTTGTACTTTTACTTATTTTTTATTTTCTTTATTCATTCATTCATTTTCACTTCGGCTTAGTCCCTTTATTAATCTGGGGTCGCCACAGCGGAATGAACCGCCAACTTATCCAGCATATGTTTTACGCAGCGGATGCCCTTTATTTTCTTTATATATATTACAAAAACAAAATCTGTCAAAAAAGACCATTTTATCAAAATATATTTATAGATGTTTTTATTTATTCATTAATTTATATTTTTCAAAAGCTAATAAACCACACTTTTCCATTAAAAACACAACAGAGAACTTTTAAAATGAAGAAGCATTTAAATATGTTAATTAGAGACTCTGTGGTGCTTTTTAAATCATTAAAGTAATATAATATTGATTACTTAATATTCAAATTAATTTCGGTAATTTGCCATTGTATAAAATTGATTATTTGTAATATATTTCTATTCACAAAAACACACAAACACACACAGACACTTGTACAGCTATCTTTAAGGGGACTTCCCATGGACATAATGATTTTTATATGGTATAGACTGCATATTCTAGACAATCATACTCCTAAACCCAAACCTCACAGGAAACAATCTGCATTTTCAAAATATTTTATTCTGTCTGTGTGATTGATTTATGAGCTGTTTTCCTCACGGGGACCAATTATTATTTTTATTTTTTAACAAATTTACAAGTATTGCTATACTAGGAATACAAGGAACACACACACTGTGTCAGTGTAAATCCTAAAATCAGCCTGAAGTGTGTACAGTAGATGCAGGGATAGTCTCCATCAGTGTTGCTTTCCTCCAGCATTAGGGGGCGTCAGTCAGCAGATCGGTCTGATCATCTTTCACTGTATTCATTAATATTCTCCTAATTGTCCATCAGATGGAGAAGGGTATAAGCGGAGGTCAGAGCCAGCTCCAAGTGGGTGGGACTTGAGCTCCAAATGGGTGGGCCTTGAGCTCCAAGTAGGCTGTACAAACCTGGGATTTTTATTTATTTAATGTCTTGTACATGACACAGAGTCCAATATTGTGTTTTATGAATGTATACACCTACCCCAACTCTAAACCCAACCTCACAGTAACCTGTTGTGTTTTATTAACGTCTACACCTACCCCAACCTAAACCCAACCTCATAGTAACCTGATGTGTTTTATTAATGTCTACTCCACCTCCACCACCTAAACCCAACCTACATGTGGCGTAAGTCCCTCCCACTTGGAGGTCACTCAACCTACTTAGGGTGTAATCCCTCCCACTTGGAGGTCTCCGGGCTGCAGCGATACCTACTTGATCAGATGTAAACAATCTGTGAAAGCAAAGAGTGTAATGTACAGAGTGTAACGTATTTCTGTGTGTCCTCTGTCAGTTTGTTCAGAGGAAAGCATGTCCGGGCCGCGTGGTGCACATCTGTAACCTGCCGGAGGGAAGCTGCACCGAGAATGATGTCATCAACCTGGGTCTTCCTTTCGGCAAAGTGACCAATTACATCCTCATGCGCTCCACACACCAGGTACTGAAACACTGCCACGTTGAAAAAATACAAGGTCGTTTATTGTAAATACTATAGTGTTACTATTGTAAATTTCACTATTGAGTAAACCTGTTGCTTCTAAAATGATTAGTTGGCTTTACTTAAAAAAGTGAATAAACCAGTTGTAACTTGGGACATTTAAGTTGATTTAACTTAATTTGCATAATTATGCACATGGTTCATTTACTTAAAGATTTTAAGGCAGTTGGTTTATTTTAAGTAAAGTCAACTAGTCATTTAAAAAATAACAGGTTTACTCACTTATTTTAAGTAAAGCCAACTAATCATTTTTAGAGCGTAATAAATACTGTAGTATACTATAGTATAGTGGTGTATTGTAGTATAATATACCCTATAGTTGTAGAAAACTACAGCAATGGGACATTTGTTTATATTATTATTCTTGTCGTGTTACCATGGCAACTATACCAGATTAATTAGAGTACTTTACTATAGTTTGGTTCAAAATCACTACAGTATTTACTATAAATGATTACACCACTAAGGGGAGATATAGACTAATCTTAATTCTCCAGTTGAGTGATTACATTAAGAATTACAAATCTCTTTTTGTGTTACGAGTTTTCTAAAATGATATGTTTAAATATGCAAATAGGGCATCATTTAATGAAATACGCACTAATTTGCATACATTTCTAGCATTAACATTACACTTGAAATTAGGTTTCTTTTTTACATATTAGAGTCTACAAAAGGGATTTTAGGAATCAGTTTAATAATTCAGAAAATACTGCGACAAGAAAAGATTTTTTGTTCATTAAATGAAATGTTTATAATTAGACATATTATAAATGAGTAAATCCCTCTGTAAAAAGCTTCAGAATATAGATATAATAAAACTGAACAGTTTGGCGTATGGAAAGCGGCTGAAGTAAAGATTTGTGAGTCATTTTGAAAGAAAAGCCTTTCAAAATACGCATTGTAATTGAAATCCACAGAGATAAATTGATGAAGGGTTAGTACATTATGGATGTTTTATTTATAAAAAAAGTTAGTTTTTCCCCCTGTAGGGTCTCATCTTAAATTTATTTAGCTAAAACCATATTATGTATTTCTTTGAATATGAGCAATTGATGTTAGCATACTTTTATCATGATGTTGCTGGATTTATCTTATTTGTATTTATTTCAAAAATATGTACTTTAACGCAGTGTTTCTCAACCACGTTCCTGGAGGACCACCAACACTGCATGTTTTGGTTTTGGAGATCCCCTTTGTCTGTAACACCAATTACAGGTTTTTCAGTCTCTGCTAATGAGCTGATGATCTGAATCAGGTGTGTTTGGTTAAGGAGACATGGACAATGTGCAGAGCTGGTGGTTCTTCAGGAACGTGGTTGACAAACACTGCTATAACTTTTCACACCATTCATTCTTTGATTATCTTTTTGGTTTAGTCCCTTAATTAATCAGGGGTCGCCACAGCAAAATGAACCGCCAACTTATCCAGCATATGTTTTACGCAGCGGACACTCTCACTCACAAACATACACTACGGACAATTTAGCTCACCTAATTCATAGCGCATGTCTTTGGACTTGTGGGGGAAACTGGAGCACCTGGAGGAAACCCACGCCAACACAGTGAAAACATGCAAACTCCACACAGAAATGCCAACTGACCCAGCCAGGACTTGAACCAGCGACCTTCTTGCTGCAAGGCAACAGCGCTACCCACTGCGTCACCGCGCCGCCCATTTCACACCAGCCGCACAAAAATATATATTTAAAAAAATAATATGTAAGTTATATCAAATTCAAAAAAATTATATAAAAATATTATATAAAAGCTTAATTTGAATATGTCATATATGAAGTTTTTAGTATTATTAAATTAACCAATTCCTGTCAATTTAAATATTATGATTTTTGAAAAAAATTTTAATTGTGAAACCTATATATTACAATAAAACAACATATATTTTAGTCTGAGTATGTTTTTAAACAAAATAAAATTGCTCACTACTATTAGTCAAAATAAATAATAACTAAATAAATGAAGTCAAAATAAATTATTGTAAATAAAACTTAGTTACAGCTTTAATAAGCATTAAATAAGCTGCACAGTTACAGCTTTAATAAGCATGAAACCTTAACTAACCTTGAGTTTATATCATACAGTTTGTTGTAAATAAAGTGCTATGCTAGAAATAGACTCCGACAAGCACTATATGTACTTTATTCACTTCTCACATTAAACCCTGACACACGATGATATCTCCATCACCTCCATTCCTTCATCAAATTTGACAGACTTTTTGATTAGCTGTTAGGATCAAATTCTGGGTTCGGTGCCAAAGTCTGAAATGCCTGCCGTTAAACTCATCTTGTAACTGTCTTGAGGATTTATGATGTGTTACACGTCAACCACACCAAAAACCTATGATGCAGAAACTAAAATATTTCAGTGTTGATGAGAATTTACAAGAATTTATACTACAGGGCTGTTGAGTGCTTGATTCTGATTTTGCCGTTTTGCGTTTGATTCAGGCTTTTCTAGAGATGGCGTATGTGGAAGCGGCCCAGGCTATGGTTCAGTATTATCAGCTCCAGCCGGCCACTATTAATGGACAGAAACTGCTGATCCGCATGTCCAAGAGATACAAAGAGCTGCAGCTCAAGGTACGAGACGTCTCACTTCATGAGAACCAACAGATCTGAACAAACTAAACTCAATGTTTTCATTTCTCATCCAGAAACCAGGGAAAGACGTCAATTCAATAATCCAAGACATCAATTCGCAAAGAGAGAGAGATGAGATGCAGGAGACTGACAGGTGAAACTTTTTTAAATTTATTTTTATTATTGGCGTGTTTTTTATTTTTGATAAGTTTGTTGTAGTAAAAGTGACTACAAATGCTGTACTATTCATGCCAGGTCAGTAAAAATAAACATCACTGCATATTAACATTTGAATAACTTTTGTCCTTCAAATCTACTGTAAGTCATGTGGTTGAGACCCTTATGAGTCGTTAAATTATTTATTACTTATTAGTTTAAGATAGTTATTAGATTGTGATATGTGTGTACGTCTTAGAGATTCATTTGATATAATTGCATCTTGAAATTACAGACACTTTCTAGATTTTTTATATTAAATGTAATATTTATAATACAAAATTATGTAAAATGATTCATTCATTCATTCATTTTCATTTCGGCTTAGTCCCTTTATTAATCTGGGGTCGCCACAGCGGAATGAACCGCCAACTTATCCAGCATATGTTTTACGCAGCGGATGCCCTTCCAGCTGCAACCCATCTCTGGGAAACATCCATACACACCCATTCACACTCATACACTACGGACAATTTAGTCTACCCAATTCACCTATACCGCATGTCTTTTGGACTTGTGGGGGAAACCGGAGCACCCGGAGGAAACCCACGTCAACACAGGGAGAACATGCAAACTCCACACAGAAATGCCAACTGACCCAGCCGAGGCTCGAACCAGCGACTTCTTGCTGTGAGGCGAACGTGCTACCCACTGCGCCACTGTGAGGCCCTTGTAAAATGATCATTTTATATATATATTCTTTTATTTCTTTTCTTTTTTAAATTATTTGTTGTTTCATTCATTTGTTTATCTATCTATCTGTCTATCTATCTATCTATCTATCTGTCTGTCTGTCTGTCTGTCTGTCTGTCTGTCTGTCTGTCTGTCTGTCTGTCTGTCTGTCTATCTATCTATCTATCTATCTATCTATCTATCTATCTATCTATCTATCTATCTACCTACCTACCTACCTACCTACCTACCTACCTACCTACCTACCTACCTA
>CAIGQW010053658.1:773793-786973 GCA_903798125.1 Danio choprae | reverse complement strand
CCTACCTACCTACCTACCTATCTATCTATCTATCTATCTATCTATCTATCTATCTATCTATCTATCTATCTATCTATCTATCTATCTACCTACCTACCTACCTACCTACCTACCTACCTATCTATCTATCTATCTATCTATCTATCTGTCTTTTACATCTATTACAAAACTCAGCTTGACATAGCAGATACTTTCACCTTTTTATGATAGGGCAAGATTAATTTCAGATGCAAAATTTGTGAAAAATATATTATTTATAACTCTTGATATTAATAAAACACATTTTTAATTAGTTTGCCCGTAGTATCAGATGATATTTAACAGTGTCACATCACATAATAATGTTGCTAAGTGTATTTAAAATTTAGAATTTAAATGGCAAGAAGTTTTCATATATAACAAATTAGTTGCGCGATGAATGTGCGGTGGCTTTTAGAGGCATAGAGATACTCTTTGGAAACCTGTTTGAATGGCTTTTAGACGGATAGAGACACTCTTTGGGAATAATTACGCTAAAAATACTGGACCGCTTTGATGACAGACTTTGGTTGATAACATTTTAGATGTTTTACAATGTGGTCGCTCCACCGGTTTGTCCATTAATGCCGTCCCATTGTGCCCATTTTTGTTATCACATGATTTGTTCAAACAAAATTGCATGACTTTTTTGATGCGCATGCTGGAATTTGTTGGGTAGCTGTGTTTCCATCGTATAAATCCAGAATAAAACAAAAAGTGTTCAGGAGTAATTGATGTGTGATTCATAAAAATACAAAAAAAAAAAAAAAAAAAACATAAGACCACGGCACTCTGAAAGTAGGTGAAAAAGTTAAAAAGCCTTTATTAAATAATTGAATAAGCCTTAATTGTCAATAATTGTGTTATTTTTATATTGTGTTTCCATCGTAGTTTATGCATTTTTTTATTCTTATCAGAAATCAGTCTAAGAAATCACTACTCAGTTAAATATTATATTGACACTATATTGTTAAAAATGTATACGCATCTTGGGATGTCCATATGTGAATCAGAAAATGCTGAGACTTTTATTTCAGTATTTTAATGTACTTCCAACTGAAATGGAATATTGAGTAGGGGCGGGCTTTCTTTTTGTCTACCATTCCCTTACAGAAAATTAACAGTAAGAGAGATTCAGAATATTGAATATCGTGATTAAGAATATTGTGGCTGAAGCATCAAACTGACATCAACAGAGAAGGACATCGACTATAAACGCATAAGCAAAATAGTCCGATTTGACTGAAAATTATTTTACCAAACATTTTTTTGTGTGTGGATTAACTTGAACAGATTAATTGTTCACCTAAAGAACAACAAGGTGTGCTAGCAAAATAAATGTCAACTTTGAGTCTTTACGTTTTTATGCAATATTTCAAAATGCGCATAGAAATACACTGTAAAAAATTGGGTTACACACATTGTGCAAACACAAATCGATTAAGTTGACTCAACTGATTTGACAAATTGAAGTGGGTTGAACATAAAACAATTAAGTTAAAAAAAAACTCAAGAATTGTGTTGATTCAGCTCATTTTAAACAAGTAGATTAAACAAGCAGCAAAATCCTTTTGTTTTTTGAGTGTAGGTGTATGAAAACAGTGACAGTCTCTGTTGTATTTTTCGTAGGTATATGCCAGAGCGTGCTCGATCCCGCAGTCCCATCAGTCGATCTCTGAGTCCTCGTTCGCACAGTCCCAGCTTCACTTCCTGCAGCTCCGCTCACAGTCCACCGGGACCGTCCTGTCGGCCCGACTGGAGTAACGGCATGGGCCCCCGGCGGCCCTCCTGGGACTGGACATCCCATTCAAGAGGGGACGACGACCCAAGAGACGACTGGAGGAACGAGGAGGATGACCGACCAAACGGATGGCTGTCGGAGCGCAGAAAACCATACCTTAAACCCAGCGATCGCATCAGTCCTCGAATGGGCCCCGGGGACGAGCGGGGCAGAGACTGGTACTCTTACCACTCCATAGACGACTTTTACAAGAAGGACTCTCTGTATAAGAGCGATAAACTGAGGACACAGCATCAGAGACATGAAGGGAAGACCAAGAGAAGGGAAGATTATCATAGATCTCGACACTCTGAGTCAGACCTGACGGATGATATGAGCTGCAGTCGGACAGTGGAGGACAGAGGGCGCAGCAAGAGGACGAGCCGGAGACCCGAGAAGGAGACAGAAAATCAAGCATGTCCTCCTGCACATTTCACTACTGTGTATATTATGTCTAGAACATTTCAGCTGAATTGTAAATATTTGTGTCAGATTAATATTATTTTAAACATTAAATGTAAAGGATGTGATTTAATACATACATTCATTCATTCATTCATTTTCTTTTCGGCTTAGTCCCTTTATTAATCTGGGGTCGCTACAGCAGAATGAACCGCCAACTTATCCAGCATATATTTTACGCAGCGGATGCCCTTCCAGCTGCAACCTATCACTGGGAAACACTCATACACTTCCATTTACACACATACACTGTGGACAATTTAGCTTACCCAATTCACCTGTACCGCATGTCTTTGGACTTGTGGTGAAAACCGGAGCACCCGGAGGAAACCCACGCGAACACGGGAGAACATGCAAACTCCACACAGAAATGCCAACTGACCCAGCCGAGGCTCGAACCAGCGACCTTCTTGCTGTGAGGCGAGATCGCTACCCACTGCGCCACCGTGCTGCCCTGATTTAATACAATATATATATATATATATATAAAAATCTAAATAATATAGAATAGCGGCCTCACGGTGGCGCAGTGGGTAGCACGATCGCCTCACTGCAAGAAGTTCGCTGGTTCGAGCCTCGGCTGGGTCAGTTGGCATTTCTGTGTGGAGTTTGCATGTTCTCCCCGTGTTGGTGTTGGTTTCCTCCGGGTGCTCTGGTTTCCCCCACAAGTCCAAAGACATGCGCTATAGGTGAATTGGGTAAGCTAAAATTGTCCGTAGTGTATGTGTGTGAATGAGTGTGTGTGGATGTTTCCCAGTGATGGGTTGCAGCTGGAAGGGCATGCGCTGCGTAAAATACATGCTGGATAAATTGGCGGTTCATTCCACTGTGGCAACCCCAGATTAATAAAAGGACTAAGCCGAAAAGAAAATGAATTAATATAGAATAGCTGTATATTTAATAATATTTAATGTGATTTTATTTGATATTATTTGAAATATATACACTTGAACTCATTTTTTTTTTACTTCAAACAAATATTTAAGTGTACTGTTTTATTAAAAACATGAAATATAGAAATGTAACGAAATAAAGAATATAAACTGAAAAAAATTTATCACATAGAAACATTTTAATGGATAAAAATACCAAATAGATACAAATTTAGATCAAATATTAAATATTTATGTTAAATTATTTAGTGTTTAAAATGTATAATGTTTTAAAAATAATACGTTTTAAAAATATGTCTTAATACTATTAATAAAAGACAGACATTTTAAAAGGTATATTATAAAAAGGATTATATATACACATACATACTAATAACATTACAATATTTTATATATGGTTTCAAATGAAATATGTTTGTAGAGTGAATATTAAGCATTAAATATCCAAAATGTGAAAATTCTGATGATATATTAACAATATACGTTTACATAATTATGTTTTCTTCAACATTTACATTTTTTATCATTTTTATATTGTATTACATTACATTACATTACATTATATTAGAATACTACAGACAATAATTTAATGCCACTACTTTATCTATTACAGAAAGAAGAACATAAAGCCAAAGAAAGATCGGCATCTCCTCACAACAGCAAACCTGTTGAGTCCTCAAAGTGTGACAAAGAAGGTGACTCTGAGGTAAAACACATTCATATATTCATTCATATTCTGGCCTGCTTTTTTAGTTCTTAAAATGGTCATTTAGGGAGTTTAATTACGTTTTATTAATTTGAAATGGAATAACAAACATGTAAATTAGTGGCTGCTGTTAATGTAAATCAACAAATAATTTTAAATGATATCAAACTGAATTAAAATATCAAGTTAAACTTATTTAAGCAACAACAATGTCAACCTATTCAAATTTATTAAAAACTTCAGTTTTTACAAGATTAAACTTAATGTTTTAAGTCAGTTTAATATAATGTAACTAATAACTTGTAACATTAATCTGAATCAACTTGCAATCATTTTTTACATATAAAGACTCTTTCTGGTGGTCAGGCGCAGGACAGTGGAGATGATGGAGAGGAGGAGAGCTGGTATCCTAAAAGCATGGAGGAACTGGTGACTGTGGATGAAGTAGGGGGAGAAGACGACTCAATAGTTGAACCTGATCTACCTGATCTTCAAGAGGACCACCAGACAGTCGAGTCTGTTCAGTTGACGACAGAGAGCCCTAAAACTACTGCAAAATCCCCAACCAAAGCAGCAGAAGAGCCTGCGGTCGACCCCCCTGACCCTCCAGCACTGGATCTGACCCCTGAAGAAACCTCTGGATGCCCTCAGTCCAGCCCTGGAGAAACAGTGATCGTCCCAGAGCAGACAGTCTCTCAACTCAACCGGTTTCCATCCCAAGAATTCAGGAGCGCTTTGGAGGAGACCTGCGCTGACGGCAGCATACACATCCACACACACACACCAGATGACCCCCCAGACCACAGAGGTGCAGGGGAGAAGATGACAGACTCCAGTAATGATGAGGGGAAGACGGCAGAGATGGACAACAAGGAAGCATCACTCAAACTGGACAGTCAGAAGAAAGGTACACACAACCCACTTATAGGCCACAGCATTAATGATGGATAATGATGATATAATGATGATGATGATTATAACGATGTTGGAATCAGTTTCATAGTGAATTTTTCAAGCTGATAAACCATAAAACACGTACGGCCAATCAGAATACATTCCAATAGGGCTCACGCATTTAAAGCAGCAGTCAAAACTTGACACTTGACAACCCCCTAGCAACAAGCCAAAATCATTCTGCAATTGCACAGCAGGACCCTAGAAACCCTCCCAAAACCACTCTGCAACCACACAACAACCCCCTATCAACCACCCAAACTCACTCTGCAATTGCACAACAGCACCCTAGCAACCCTCATAAAACCACCCTGCAACCACTCAAAATCACTCTGCAATTGCACAGCAGCACCCTAGCAACCTTCGTAAAACCACCCTGCAACCACAAAACAACCCCCTAGCAATCACCTAAAAATCACTCTGCAAGTTCATAGCAACGACCCAGAATTACTCTACAGTTGCACAGCAGCACCCTAGAAACATGCCCAAAACCACTCTGTAACCACAAATCAACCCCCTAGCAATCACCCAAGTGCACAGCAACCCCTTAGCAACCACCCAGAATTAATCTGCATGTTGCACAGCAGCATCTTAGCAACATGCCCAGACCCACTTGGCAACCACACAGCAACACCCTAGCAACTGCCCATAACCACATGGCAACTGTATAACAATGTCCTAGCCACCACTCAAAGCCACTCGGCAACTGGACAACAACTACTACACATTTGCAACCGGCAAAAATCACTTATGCCGCCTGGCTGAAATTCACCTCTACTCACGTGTTTGCATCGACTTTGTATGCAACTTACTTGCGCAAATTCTTGTCTTTTTTTAATTCCGGCATTTGAACTCAACATTCGGCAGCATTTGTTAGAATTTTCAGTAGCAGTTTTTCTTGTTCATCTATGATGCTATTTTCTCCTCTAGATATTCCTGACTCATTACCGGTCGCTTCGCCTCAGGCATCAGACATCTCGGTTGCGTCGCCCTCTCAGGAGCAGGAGAAGGCCATCAGCGAACACAGCATACCATTAGGTACATCCATCACAACTCCACACAGTATCTACACAATTAAACTGAGAAAATTCAATTGCTGTTAATGAGTATCAGGACTTGTTACATCTCAAACACCAGGGTACAGTTGCACCAACTGATCGTAAATTCTTTCTTAATCTGGAACGTAAAGGCTTAGTAACTACTAGCTAGTTTGTAACAAAATTTGTACTCACTTCGGTTGCACCACATGTTCTTAAGGCAAACTGTAGTTAGTAGGTCGTAAGCTCTCCGTAAAGTCATGCGTAGTCGCACTCAATGAGGTAATATCCATTAAAAAGCATTTAAATCGTTAAACTGCTTGAAAATTAGTCTGCAACTAATGCATCTATATATGACTGTCCTATATGAAATGAAATCATATTTTTATAGCACATTAAATTATAGTCAGTCACTAATAACAGACGACGCACAGACCGGCAACGCGAGCTGTGAATGCACGCGAAATACACGAAGTTATCAAACATTAAACTTGATTTTTTTTTTATATCCTACATGTGAAAGAGAAAAGAGCAGGAAGAAAATCTCAGTCAGAAAGAAATTATTGATGGATACAATTAACACAAAACACTCCTTGAAACAAAATTAAACTCTACTTTCATAAACCAAAGAAAATGCGAGATTTGGGAGGAAATTAAGGCTGTGAGTAGAGGAAGACCGACCATTCTTTATTATTATCGCGAGCTCCTCAATGTAAACTAATCTCGCTGTCATCTGTTTTACCGTTATACATGGGGGATGCGGAGGTAAATATTTAGTTGGAACGTAGAGTTACATTTAAACTAAGTTCAGTGGTGCAACACAAAATATTTAGTAGTGTAAGTTGTAATGTAATGTCCCTTTAAGTCACAACTAGGCTACGTTTTAACTTGCGCACTGCTAGTGCAACCGGCCCCTGTTCTTTAAAGATTTATAAAAGCTGATAACAGAAGATACTGATACTGAATGGATCACTGACAGATGACCGTTGCCCGCTCTCCTCTTTCTCTACTGTTTTGCTCCATCATGCCCACTGCCCTACCTTCTGCTCACAGCTTTACAAGCTCATTTAAGTTAACATCCCCCCCCCAAAAAAATCTCAGGTAGACTTGAACTGAAAGACAGGAGTTTCATGATCTTTTTACAATGCTGTCCAAATGGAGAGCATCCAAAACAACAGCTGTACAATGTCCTCCACCATTTCAGCTGAATTGGTCACATGATTAAAAATCCGTCATTGTTTTTGATTTCCTCTTGCAGTGTGAACTTTCAGAGGCTAACCGCATTTTCAAATTTATCCACTTTGTTTTGGCGTCTCAGGCTCCACTAATGCAGTGTCGTTTTAAAACATCTTTTTAGACCAAAAACGATCCACATCCACATTAGTTGTTTTATCTTGCATCTCCTTTTACAATGAACTCTGGGCATGCGCGTTCAATTATAAACAGGAAGTACATGCTTCACTCGGCATTTGGTTACTTGTCAACAACACCGACTTGTAGAACAGTGAACATAATAGAAGTATTTGTTTGGACAAATGATGAGGTCGATCATTACTTAAAGTAACAGAAATATAAGGTGGCTATGGCAATCAAAAATGCTAAATTTGACAACAATTTGAGCAACATTTCCATTTCTGTGTCCATGTTGTTGTTTACAGGTCATCAGAACTGGTCTGTCATCTTCCTTTAGATTTATAGTCATATAACAGGGGCTTGATGAATAAGGGAAGGATACACAATGACTCAAAAGACCTATGCTGCGTCCCAATTCATATACTATCTGTCCTAAATAATATTCAAAAACAAAATTAGTATGTACCAAACTGTAGTATGTTGAAAAGAGTATGCCAAAGGTTCCCGGATGGTCTACTATTTCCGATAGAAAAGTGTAGAATAGTCCATACTCTCGCCACTGATACTGAATTCAATTAGAACTACAAACTCGGATAAAAAGTGTAAACAAACTACAAACATGGTGGACTACAAATATGAGACCAACCGAAAAGGCTTTGGTAAAGTTGTGTAAATGACTATTAATTAATATCTGGCCATTTGGAAAATACATAAATCATGTTTTTCATGTTTTTTTTTCATCTGCGACAACAATGTGAACTTATATCAAGATATGTTTGGACATTAACTTCTGAATGCACAATTACACAAACACCTGAGGAGATTTCTCTGCATGAAAGACTCACAAATAAAAACGATTCTGACAAATAGCAGATTAACCTGCTGCTTCTGCTTCTCCAATAAGGTAGGTAATTAAACATGAATCATTCAAGAAATGTGAATGATGTGTTGAGATGATTGACAGAGGACGTGACTAAGCAACATAACAGTCCATTAATGAGGAAGTAGCATGTCCCAAAGCTTAAATACTTGTTACACACTCAAACGTATGTACTTTTTCTTTAAAAACTAAGTACATACTTTTATTATGTAGTATAAGTATGCAAATTAGGACACAGCACCAATCAGGGAGCGAATGATGGAAGCCACACCTCTATTTTCCATTTTCTCCAAATGTCTCCATTTTGGTCTGTCCACACTGACACAAAGCACCCATGTTTCCATAAGAAAATGGCCTCTACAGCATTTGGTGTCAAAAAATTTCCATTTTTATTGGTTGAAAACTCTAGATATTGTGAACGGAAGGCACAACTAGCTAAAGTGCGGTAAAACAAATGCATTAATGTAAACAGGGCTTCAGTATGGACAGACAGCCAAACAGAGAGAAAAATATGCGTTTTTAAATGAAGCTTTATAACACTGTAAAAAATGTGGGTTCCACACAGTTCCTCCATGTTGTCCCAACACAAAACGATCTTTAACTTAATTGTTTTTACAAATTTGAAGTAGATTTAACATAAAACAATTAAGTTGTCCCAAAAAAAACCTCAAGAATTGTGTTGCTTCAGCTTATTTAAACCATATTTGTTTGAACAAGCAACAATATATTTTTTTGAGTGCAAGTGTGGATGGGGCATCAGCTAAAATGACTTTACACATTGAACAAAACTGCACATTTCAAAGCACTTCGAGGAACTTGTAACAAGCGGACAGCGAGGCTTTCTGATCAGCTCTGGCTCTGCTGTGGGCTCTCAGTGGGAAACTGAAGCCTTTAAGGCTGGTTGATGTCAGTAGAGCATTTGTCATCCTGTTGAGTGAGGTGTGAATTGCACCCTCGAGGCCCGAGCTTGTGTACTCATTACCACACCACTAACACACTTCATTCCTCCACAGAGGAGCTGCATTTACACCCCTGCACACACTTAGATGCTGAAATCAATGTGCGGAGGTGGCGGTAGAGCCTATTTTTTGACTTACGACTGTTTGTTTTGTTGTTTTGGCAGGTGTGGAGTTCATCGTGCCGAGGACGGGATTTTATTGTAACCTTTGTGGCTTGTTTTACACCAGCGAACAAACTGCCAAGACGTCACACTGCCGGAGTACAATTCACTACAGGAACCTACAGGTCAAACGCAAACGCATGCAGTCTTCCTTTCTGTTTTCAGCCAATTATTAAATGGTTTTCGCTTTCTTACCATTTTCTGGGTAGAGCAGCGTGCCTTTTTACGAATTTGCAAGCAACTAATAATACATTTTAAAGAGATAGTTCACCTAAAAATGTAATCTGTCATCATTTACTCACCTTTCACTTGTTAAAAATGGATTTTAGATTCTTTCTTGTTAAACATTAGAAGATATTTTGAAAAAAAGAGCTGGTAGCTGGCACACATTGTAATTTTCAATAGTCAACAGATGCCAGAAACCAGCATTCTTCAAAATATTTATATACGTGTTCAACAGAAGAAGATTGTTTTATGCAACATTAAGCTTTAAATTAGTCCTGTTTAATCTCCATTGTAAGTGCCTCAGTTATTTTTTATTATTATTGTCGTAATTAACAATCAGCACCAACATTATTTACATAAACATACAAATTTTCAGCCAAAAATGACCAAACACCACTTGACGGTTTATAAAAGGGCGCCATAAAAGTACTTCACTTGATTTGTGTGGAAAAATCCAAGTCTTTTATATTCATATTGTGCCTTTGTGTGATTAGCAACATTATTTACATCATGCATACATATTTTCACTCAAAAAACTAAATAGCATTGGAGGATTTATTAAAGGGCACCATGAAAGAAGTTCATTTGATTTGTGTTCAAATATCTAAGTCTTTCAAAGTCATATCGTGCCTCTCTGTGATTAGCAGACTAGATATTTCAGTTTATGAAATATCGGCCTCGGCTGGGTCAGTTGGCATTTCTGTGTGGAGTTTGCATATTCTACCCGTGTTTGCATGGGTTTCCTCTGGGTGCTCCAGTTTCCCCCACAAGTCCAAAGACATGCGGTACAGGTGAATTGGGTAAGCTAAATTGTCCGTCGTGTATGTGTGTGAATGAGTGTGTATGGATGTTTCCCAGTGATGGGTTGCAGCTGGAAGGGCATCCGCTGCGTAAAACATATGCTGGATAAGTTGGTGGTTCATTCCGCTGTGGCGACCCCAGATTAATAAAGGGACTAAACCGAAAAGAAAATGAATGAATTAATATTTCTACAATCTCAAAAACTAATTTGTTTGTATAGGTGTCAGTGTAAAGTCTTAAACCACTTGTGTAACATGTCAGTGAAACCTAAAACCTTTGTAGCACATCTCTGTGATACCATTAGACATTTTTCAAACAAACTTTTTAAACCATGTTTACAGCGTCCAGCAATTATGGTGTCAAATGATGGTCACTGACGGAGTTAAGGATGATTACTGCTCATTTACGACACATTAACTCCAGCCTCAGACACCATTAGCTAGAAGGAAAGCTATCAACTTTTCAGTAAGGGTCAGAGGTTGAATTTGTTAATCTCTAGTAATCCCCGGCCACTGCTCTAGAGTCAGTTCAGCTTTAGAAACTCATCTCCAGTAGATTTTCGGCTAGAAACAAAATGCATAATGTTGAACTGAACAGCACAATCCATTTGTCCAAATAGACAGAATATTTACATTTTCAGTGTGTCTGTAATCTTTCATATAGGACAGCAGTTTAACTCAGTGTTTCACAGTAAATAAACTGAAAGAGAAAACTAGAGGAAGAATAGCTAATGCCAGCTATAGCTCCACTTTGTGGCAGTACTGAGAATGCATGTGTACTTTTTAATGCATCATAAGCTGCATTGAAGCTTAACTGGAACAGAGCTAGCATACCTAAATAAATGTATGCGTAGGTGTATGTATAGTGCTAAATCGGTTATTTTAGGGTTTAAATAGAAATTTCTGATTGTTTTAGCAGTGTCAGTATCAGCAAAAAACGTATTTCTGCGATACTTATTTGTGAACATGTTTTATTCTGGAAGGTACTATGAAACTAGCTTATCAAGCTAAATGCTAAGCTTAGCACTTAAGCTACTCTTTATAGTCCGGTTGCTGCAGACTTATTTCAGTATGTTAAAGTTTTTCCAACTGAAGCTGAATATTGTAAACACAGTACTCACAGTAAACTAATGGTTGGAGGGGCGTGGTTATGAAAGCAGTCAAACTGACGTCATCAGAGAAGCACTGGCATTCAAGAGCAGATTAAACATTACCAAAACAAACATTTTATACAGTGGATTAATGCACAGCTTGATTGTTAACCTTAAGACTAACAATGTTCGCTAGCAAAATAAACACTGTAAATTTAGATTTCACGCATTTTGGCTAATACTAACCGATATATAGGCCAATGAATACATATTACAAAAACAAAACACAAATAAATACAGCGAAAATAATACATTATTTATTAACATTAGAGATAGGAATTCACCGGTTGATATCGATATGGCCACCGATAAAGGCTGCATCAATAAAATAAACTGATAAACTAAAACAAATTGAGCGTTTTAGCTGAACATGAGATTAATTGATATAACTTAATTGTAGCTACTTAATTAGTAAACAGTTTTTTAATGAATTCTTTTTAATATTCACTAAAATGAATCAGACTTTCCAGCAGTACGATTCAGATTAGCTACACTAAAGATAAGATAGCAACTTCTTTTCCCATAAAACGGTGTAAGAACGCAGACGGTCAAAGCATATTTGTGTTTAAACGACACAAATCGGTGAATTACTGAAATAATAATCCTTAAAGGTCCCATGAAGTGAAGGCCCCCCAACATTTAGTTATTATCACAGCTCTGCCAGTAGGAGTGGTTGAGCTCAAGTGCATCAAATGAAAGCAAATGAGAAGTGTCTTGAAGTGGGCGGGACATGGCAGATACTAGAGAGCATTTGATTGGTCAGAATATTTGATGAGAAACTGAAATATGAGGTGACATGGAAAAAAAATGTTGAGGCAGAAATTACAATATTAGTTTTATATCTTCTAAACGTGAATTTTGTTAATGTTTTGTAGCACATTAGCTTATAGGTATACTTAAAACTAACATACTGATACTAACATCTAAAACATTTTTATTTCAATTTCATTGGACCTTTAAAATATCCTTTACCCAAAATGAATCAGTTGTATATCTGAGACCACTATATTTAGCAGAGCGTATTTAATTGCATCAACTTACTTGGCGTCCTAACCGCACGCAAACAATGTGAAATCAAAACAGCGATGTAGCATTTGGCCACGCTAACCCGCTACTTGTTGGAAACAGTACCTTGTTACTGAAAAGGCCACACTTACTCAGTTACTCCCCACCGCTGCTGACGGCAATGTAAAACTGATTGATCTGACGAGGCCTGTCCTTGGGGTGGGATACAGTTTCTCATTATAAGAGACAGACAAACACACTTTCCAGCACAACACGGAGCCGGACATTCCCCGTCATCACAGTCAGACCGCAACCAGTTGTCGTGTCTCTCAGACTAGTGCGGTTTGCCAAAGAGCGTCACCTCATACTTCACTGCTCCGTCTTGAGGTTTGCCAGCTGTGTTGAGTTTACAAGAACTACAGTGAGAAGGTGACGGCTGAATTTAATACCAGAAGTGAAAACAGGTGAAACACAGAGGGAGAGAAAGAAGGAGAGAGACACACAAACATAATTCAAAATTGTTATAAATACTGTTAATTGTTGTGGTTTATTTTGTTTTATCACTACTACTATGTCGTTTGTTTTCATATCTTCTATTTAATGTAAACATCACACATGCTTTTGGCAATACATTTGTAACATTTATCATGCCTATAAAGCAAGTTTGAAGAGAGAGAGAGAGAGAGATTCTGATTCTGATCTTATATTTTTATTTTATTGATATATATGAATAATGTGATATATTGAATTATCTATGATATATTGAATAATAATATGATATATTGAATAATATGAT
>CAIGQW010053658.1:743847-766187 GCA_903798125.1 Danio choprae | reverse complement strand
AAATATAAATATAAATAATTTTTATAAAAAAATATATATAGATAGATAGATAATTTATTTACTTTTTTGCAAATGCAATGCAAATAGAATTAGAACCACTTTTTGGTCAACAAAGCTACAGTACGTATGAAAAATAATACAATACAAAATTAATTGTACACAAATGATCTAAACATTTGCATACTATTCAATAATATAGCTAAAATGAATACTAAAAACGGAATAAAGAAATGTGCACACATTTACATAAGTAAATAAATAGATTGCATGACAGGCTCAACTATCCGCAGTTTTCTGCGTCCGCAGATTCTGTGTGGGCCTACTTGTAGCAAGTTCACCAAGAATAACTATGCTAGTGTCCACACCAGCAGATGAAGCATTCAGTTTATTTACAACACAAACAGAAGTTCCATAGTCTGCCTCTTCACATTCCTAATATGCTCTATAAAGGACCAGTGAAATCAAAACAAAATCAAAAACATTTATATCAATATGGTAGTCTTAATGATATCTAT
Source organism: Danio choprae (assembly GCA_903798125.1). Classification (NCBI taxonomy): domain Eukaryota; kingdom Metazoa; phylum Chordata; class Actinopteri; order Cypriniformes; family Danionidae; genus Danio; species Danio choprae. The sequence continues at coordinate 765,672 of CAIGQW010053658.1, read as the reverse complement.
AAGCTAGTGTGCTCCAAAACAGTGACAAATGTAGCATTTAAAATATTTAAACATTCAAATCTTCACTTAATCATACTTTAGTTTCTCATCAAATCTTCGTTTATGATGCTGTTGCTCATGCTGAAATTGGTCATTTATTAATGTCAAAGAGCATTCAGATTGAGGGTTCACTTAAGCACTTGCAAATATGAGAAAATAATTCCCTCATGATACGAGAATTCCCATATGATACATGCAGAGAATCTGCAGGAGTCATTCGTGCAGATAATTCTCCTCAGGTGTTTGTGTAATTATGCATTCAGAAGTTAATGGCCAAACATTGCTATATGAAAGTTCACATTGGTGTTGCTGATTAAATAAAACGTGAAACATTAAAAATACAACAAAAGTTAGATATTAAGAATCATTAATGCAATGTATTGTGGGCAATATTTGCTGTTAGGATATGCACAAATCTGAATTTCTATCAGGAATAGAAGACCATTCCCATATACTAATTTTAACTAAGCCTGTCACGATAATGAATGTTTGTTGTGTGATATATTGTTAGAGAAATTCTTGTGATATTGTTGTCATTTTGGGATAATTTTATGCCACTGATTATATAATGATTATATAACAGCATAATAATGCCAATAGCCTTAAACACTTTAAAATACTTATTCTTAAAATGATTTAGATTCTATAATTTGGTGTTAAAAAGGCAAATGTCCTATCATATATACTATTAAATGTTCTATTAGGTAAATGCCCAATTATTAACTGAGGTGAGGTCACGTCATTGTAAAATGCCTTTAATGTTATTTGTGAGTATGTATATTGCAACGGCAAAAATTATTGAGGTCATCCAAGTATTCCATAAGTCGATATATTGATTATTGTGACAGGCCTTATTTTAACATATTATGATTTGGACATGCTAAATCTATTTTGAATACTATTTATGATGGAAAGTATGCAAATTAAGAAAATAATTGAATGAATTGAATGACAGCAAATGTTTTTCTTTACATTTTTATAGAATTTGTGAATCTTTTTTGAAGTTTGGTGCATATGATCTTCATGTACATGTACTAAGAACACATGAAGTGTTGACTTGTGGTTTTGCTTAGCATTCATTTTTAGACAATTATACAGTTAATAATTATCATTATAAACGATTCTTTACTAACACACACAAGTAATCAAACTCCACGCACATACATTCATAACAGACGGTCACTCCCATTCATTCACTTGTTGTTTTTCCCAGTGGAGGTCCATTGTCGGGTCAACAGCCCTGAGTGCAGCAGACCTGAAATGATTTGTAAAAGAAACGGCTTACATACTGGCTGACTGGATGTGTGTATACACAAGTACGCTATATGCTAGCTCACTTGCATAATGCCAAGGCTGCAAAACAAGAACTCGACTGGCTTTGTGTCTGACGGTGACCATTTAATCGTCTGGATGAGATTTAAAGTGTTTTAGCATAGATTATCGTGACCTTTCTGCCTCCCCCATCACCCGCAAGATGACTTAATAGCACACTTCTCGTTTGTTTTGTTTTTTTACTTCCCTGTAATGGCAGAGGTGGTTGAGTAAGTCCACAGAGCAGGAGTCCCTTTTTAGGCCAGAATTTCTTTTACTCTTAAGTTACAATGTAGTATGTTTGGATGTCGTATTTGAGGTCATACATAGAGGCCTGAAAAGTGGATTATGGCATATGGACGGTCTTCTTTGGAAGCTTTGAGGTCAGTCTGAGCTGAAAAAACAGAGCTGAGCTGTTTTTTGCCCTTAAACCATCTAATGCAGGGTTCAGACTACATAGTCTGATTTTGGCACAGTCCATTTGACGTAGAGTGTCTGGGAAATATGCAAACAACAGCGTGCATAGGGATGTAATAATGAATAGTTTACATGTAGAATAGTAGTGCATCATAGTGGACAGAAACCAACACAATGTCTATTTGCTTCAACATTCTATTAGAAAGCATGTTTCTTTTTTTTTCTTTTAAAAAAAAAGTATGCTTGTAATATTGATCAAGTTCTTTGTTACACAGCTTTCAAATGTGGCAAAATGAAAGCGAGATGATGGTATTGTTGCTGCTTGGTGGAATGGAGGCCCTTTCACATCTAGCACAATGAAGACAGAGTTCTAAAAATCATTCTAAATAAATTTAGAGCAGTGTTTCTCAACCACGTTCCTGAAGGACCACCTGCTTTGCACATTTCCATGTCTCCTTAAACAAACACACCTGATTCAGATCATCAGCTCATTAGCAGAGACTGAAAGACCTGTAATGGATGTAACAGACAAAGGAGACATCCAAAACATGCAGCGTTGGCGGTCCTCCAGGAACGTGGTTGAGAAACACTGATTTAGACCACAACTTTAGCAATTAAAGATGAAGAGAAAAAAACACACACCACTTCAATAGTCATAAACCTGGATTCTATAACAGATTTGTGCACATTTTGCCAAATTAAAAAAAAATATATAAATGTGCTGGTAGGTTTACGTATATATCAGCATTGTGGGCAACTTTTCTAAGCACTGATGACTAGGAAAAAACCTTATTCTTGGAAGCAGCCACACATGAGGTGTTTCTGGGAGATTATGGTGTGGGATTTCTACAGATGAACTTTGGATTTAGAATTTCTGGATGAACAGATCCTCTTTATGCAATGTAATATGGCCTCTTGGGAGTCAGTTCCTACAAATAAATGCATAAGCGTATCTTTAAAGGATGATAATGTTACACTTATGTATCCCAGGTGGCCTATAAATGCAATATTTCCATTGTTGTTAGTAGGTCTGTCACGATATCTATTTTTTGTTGTACGATATATTGCACCAAAATATACTGCGATAAATATTGTTGTCATTTTGAGACCATTTTATGCCACTCGTTATATAATGCCAGAATGACATAATATAATATCATCACAATGCAAGTACACTCCTCCAAAGAACACATCATATTTTATTTCTTAAGAATATTTTGTTTAATTATAGTCATTTTAGCTATTTAATAATGAGGCATTGGAATCAGAATGTGAAAACTCATATCCTAAATAAATAACAATAAATGTTAACAGAAAAGAGCAAAGTAAAAAGTAACAGAGGCTGCGATATCTGTTTTCAGTTGTCTGACACTCACATGAAAATATACTAAAATAATTGATAGTAAGTACTGCAGTGTTTTTTAACCATACTGACACCTCCAATAGAGATAGAGATGTTGCACAATCTAAATGCTAAAAGTTTTTGTGTATGGATGATATATATTGCATCACCAAAAATTGAGGTCACGTCCATGTGTTGTGCGATATGTCTATATTGATTATTATGACAGGCCTAGTTAGAAACGACATGTGGTGATTGGTCACATAGTCAGACATGTTTCTTGTCCACAACAGGAATTTAGTCATCAAAAACACTTGAAGGGATAAAAATGAACATTTCCTCTCTATTTACTCACACTCAAGTTGCTGTACATTTTTAAAATAAATTTCTTTCTTCTCTTGAACACAAAACAACATGGTAAGAAGAACAAAAAATAGTTCACTACATTCAGTCAACATTCTTCAGTATATCTTCCTCTGCTTTCATCAGATAAAATAAACTCCAACACAGTATCGGACAATAATTTATATTTATACAGATATGGACTGGCATGAAGGTTTAGCTAGTAGAACCTGTACATTTTATATATACACATAAGGCTTTAGTGCCTTTCACCAGTTTGGTTAGATTTGGTTTCTGTTTCTCAGCTCAGTATCAGATTAGCTCTTGTGGTCAGAGCCCTGCACGAATCGAGAGATGATGTCATGCTGCTGTGAATTAAAGGGACCTGGCTTCGAGGAATTATTTTTAATTACCGGTTTTGGGGAATTATTTCATACTGGACACAACCCTTTGTGGTTAGCATGACAATAACATGAACAGTATGCACTTGACGTGGCTAAAGAGTCGCACAGTTTCTTTTCTGCTTTCTGCCTTCCTTTCCTTCCAATACATCTGTTTCTTGTGTGTTGAAAAGTATGTGTTTTGCTTCTGTAGGTGGTGCTGGGGGTAAAGGTGTTTGGGGGACGCCTGGAGAGGTTTATGGCGAAGAAGAAGTCGACTATAAAGATCCCAATTATGATGCAGAGCAGGTACGACCCACATAATACGATTGCTTTAAGTTCGTAACCAATAAACTGGCATGTAATCAATTAAACTTTGTGTGTCCAGGAAAACTGTGTATACGAGACGGTCGTCCTTCCTCTGGATGAAGAGGCGTTTGAGAAGACGGTCACTCCTATCGTTCAGGAGTACTTTGAACACGGAGATGCTAATGAAGTGGCGGTGAGATTGTTATGGCCCCTATTGCCCATTCATATCTAATCATTAAGCTTGTTTACGTGCATGCCAATGTGCTGATAAGCAGCCCAGACAGAATCTGCTGACTTGTTTAGCTATTTCTGTGCAGTATTTGATTAAAAGATTTATGCGAAATGATTTTCAGAGCATTGGAGCTGAAAACTTGACAAATAATAATTAAAAACTTAATTAAAAATGAACATTTACTTAACAGGTTTTATTTCAGTTTTACAATGCAAATCCATTTACAAACACTTATTTGGTAAGCAAAGCAGGTCTCTTATATAATGCATCCACTAAAAGACATTACTTTACAAATTGTATTGCACACAAATCATTTATAGGTGTAATAGTGCATTGATTCAGATATTGAATTGTTCTCTGATTTCTTAGGTAAGTTTAAAAAAAAGTCTCCAGATATAGTATTATATGCTCATTTGTAACAACAGAAGTTACCACTAGAATGAAAAGCTCACTTTTCACCATATTTGGGTGCAGCTTGTGCCAGTGTCTGCTCTCTCTCACACACACACACACACACACACACACACACACACACACACACACACAGCATGATGTACTCTGAAATACACCCATGCAAAATAATCATACTTAAGATGTCAAAAAATATTTGAACAAACCGAGTAGATGCTTTGTCATCACAATTGTTTTACCTTAAGTGGAGAAGCGGTTCATGTTAGGACCGAGTGAGCCATTTGTAGGGAACTTGATTTGCTCCTCCATTACTATTCCGATATGTTGTTGATGAAATATAGGCTAACAGAGATGTATTTAGACTTAGATATGTTTAGACAGATAGATATGTGGATATTTAGATATGTATTTAGACACGTATGTTTTACTGCCATCCTTTCACTCCAGAAAAATAAGCTAAGTGATATGACACGATGCATAAACGTGCATTAAATGATTATATTCAGTATTTTACATGTCTATTACCTCATTACAAACATACATGACAAATTTCACAATATACACATTTTGATTGTACCACCACTATAAACGCATGATATGAGAAGTTATAATTATTATTCTTAGTGTCAAGAAAGAGTCTGAGTTTGATATCTATTTTCTCCTTTACTACTGTAAATAATTAGCTTGGTTTGGATGCGTTTAAAGTCCGTACCTGTTTTTTTTGTGTGTGTGTTGTGACGCAGTTCCTGGAGAAACAGAATACTAAAGGAGGAAAAGTGGGCGTGGCTTGCTTTTTTTCTACTGTGAGCTGATTGGATGTAGTAAAGTAGGCATTTAATTCGGAAATATCAGAAAATGGTTTTGGGTTATTACAACCTCGCCATTTCTGTTTGTCGTCATAGCGATGTCAAAACTGACAGTTGGAGGGGCGTGGTTAAGTATGTTAGCCCCGCCCAATAACAGATGTAATTATTATTTTTTTTTTCTTAATGACATGCACAGATGAATTGTTCACCACAAAACTAGCAATGTGAGCTAACAAAATCAATATGGTTAGTTTTGATTTCATGTGTACTTTAAAACTTCAGTATGAATGTGTTTGTCACATTTCACACATGCGCTCTTTAATAAGCTCACAGTTAAATGTGTTTAAAACGTAAACGCACTCAATGTTACGCAAACCTGTGCGAGTAAACATTTGTATTGTCTTTCTCTCTCTCTCTCTCTCTGTTTGCTCAGGAACTGCTTGCTGAGCTGAATCTGGGCAGCATGCGGGGCAACGTGCCCATGCTAGCCGTGTCGTTAGCACTGGAGGCTAAAGCGAGCCACAGAGAACTGACGTCTCGTCTGCTGGGTGAGCTCTGCGGTCGAGTGCTCACCGCCAGCGACGTCCAGGCCTCCTTCCACAAACTGCTGAAAGAACTGCCCGACCTTGTGCTGGACACGCCTGGAGCTCCACAGGTAACACGCTAACACTAGCATATGTCAGTCTGAGCTGTGGATCACTGTTAATATTGTATTTAATACACTTATAAATGTATGTATTAAATGTTCAAATATATTAGCGTTTAATGGTTTGCTTGTATTGTTTATTTTTTAAAAGTTTTAGACTTTTTTTTCTATAAATTTAATATATATATTTTAACCCCCTTGGGAAAAGAGTCTTTAATGGACAAATACATATTTATTTATAAGAAAAAGGCAAATATTATTATATTATCATATTTGTGCTAATATAGTAATATTGAAAATCAAATGTACCATAATACATGCATATATATAATAAATGTAATAAAGAAAATTAATCACTCATTAGGTATACTGACACTTTTTATCATATTATTTTTGTATTGTCTAATATGTATTGTAAGAATATACTTGATATAATTACAAATTAATAATTTTTATTGTTGTACTAATTAAGCTGTAATAATATTATATACTTTATTATTATTATTTTAGCAGTGTGATAGGAAAAGTAGACCAGGCTGACAAGAACAATTTGTAATATTTATGATATAAAGATACTACTTTAAGATGTAGTACTATGCTATAATAATGCTATTTTAATCCTTAATTATTAGGTACCATATAATGGTATAAATACATTATTATTCCTTATTACATTGTACAAATATTTATATATAATTGTGTAGATATTGTAATTTAAAATGTTATATTGTCATTAAATATTTACTTCTTTGTCAGCATTAATAATGTAATCTGTTTCCAAATCACACTGTCGTTTAAATAATATAATGTGTAATGACATATGTAAAAATGAACTATAATCCATAACTAAAATATGTATTTTGGTTAGTGTTCGATAACTTTGACAATAATAAAAATATGAAATCTACTATATATTAATTAACACTAATATTCAAATAATACTGTTGCAAATATAAAAAATTTATTTATTTTTCAAAGATATGAGGAAATTTGTGTATTTTTTAAGTTAAATGTTAAATATTTTATACGGTTTATAAGTGTCATGAGGAGGAAAAAAGAGAACCAAACATGACATTGAATCACGAGTCGTTTCATGATTCGCTGTAGTTGTGTTGCGAGTGTAAATTGTGCAGTGTAACTTTTGTCCTAGTTCTTTGTCTCGGTGTGTTTGCTCTGCTGAAAGCTGCGGTTGACAATGAAAGCTCAGCGGCGCAGCAGACATTCAGCTGTTTCCTCTGCTTCATACAAACAGCAGAGCTGATGCTTTTGTCTGTCAGTGTGCAGAATGCTGTATCAGCACCGCTCTACAAACACCTTCACCCATGATGCACCACTGAATGTAGCAAACGCCGCCCTTTACACCCAATACAATGAATTCGCATTCGGATGGCAGTTGTTTTGCATTGGGGACGTTTGTAAAAGAAACATCTTTATAGCTCATCAGTGATTACATACATGCATTCAGATGAACATAAATTTGCCTCTAACTATGTGTCTTACACATTGTAAAGAGCTATGGTAAAAAATTGTTTTGAGGCATAGACTTCTTTCAAGAGAGAATAGCAAAGCATTTTGAAAACTTCAGAATCAAAGCTTAGTTTTTGAAAGCAGATGGCACTGTAGTTTTTACAAACAGCCATAGTTGGCTGACCTAGCCTAGAGCATCTACTGCTGTTAAAATCTAGCCTAGAGCATCGATTGCTGTTAAAAAACTAGCCTAGAGCGACGTCTGTTGTTAAAAACTAGCCTAGAGTATCGTCTGCTGTTAAAAACTAGCCTAGAGCGCCGTCTGCTGTTAAAAACTAGCCTAGAGCGCCGTCTGCTGTTAAAAACTAGCTTAGAGCGCCGTCTGCTGTTAAAAACTAGCCTAGAGCATCATCCGCTGTTAAAAACTAGCCTAGAGCATCATCCGCTGTTAAAAACTAGCCTAGAGCATCACCTGCTGTTAAAAACTAGCCTATAGCATCATCTGCTGTTAAAAACTAGCCTATAGCACCATCTGCTGTTAAAAACTAGCCTAGTGTGCTGTCTGTCTACTTTTGAAAACTAGCCTAGGGCATTGTCAGCTGTTAAAAACTAGCCTAGTGCATTGTCTGTTGTTAAAAACTAGCCTAGAGCATGATCTTCTTTTAAAAACTAGCCTAGCACATTGTCTGTTGTTAAAAACTAGCTTAGAGCATCATCTGTTGTTAAAAACTAACCTAGAGCATGATCTTCTTTTTAAAAACTAACATAGAGCATCGTCTGTTGTTAAAAATAGCATAGAGCATGGTCTTCTTTTAAAAACTAGCCTAGAGCATGATTTTCTTTTTAAAAACTAGCCCAGCACATCGTCTGTTGTTAAGAACTAGCCTAGAGCATCATCTGTTGTTAAAAATTAGCCTAGAACATCATCTGTGGTTTAAAAACTAGCTAGAGCATCATCTGTGGTTTAAAAACTAGCTAGAGCATCATCTGTGGTTAAAAACTAGCCTAGAGCATCATCTGTGGTTAAAAATTAGCCTAGAGCATCGTCTGCTGTTAAAAACTAGCCTAGAGCACCATCTGCTGTTACAAACTAGCATAGAGCACCGTCTGCTGTTTAAAAACTAGCCTGGGGCTCCGTCCACTGTTCAAAACTAGCCTGGAGCACAGTCTGCTGTTTAAAACTAGCCTACAGAGCCATCTGATGTTAAAAACTAAGCTCACAATCAATTTATGATAGAATAGCGATTAATTTTAGAAATCATAGAATCGATTTCTCCAAAGATTTATTGCCACAGTTATAGCATGATCATTCATGCGCTCATTAAGATGATTTTATTTTTATGTGGGATCCTCAAATATGCTGTGTGAGATCCTCTTTCATGCAGATTTTAGCTTTAAATCCGATCAAACTCTTGCTAGATTCAAACGAGTCATTTGTGTCAGCACTGACAAGATCATCAAGACAATAGCCAATTACATTTGACCCCATTACAACACAAAAAGGCAGCTTTTACAGCTAATCAATGAGTTTTAATGCACACTATTGCTTGGATTGAGCTCTTTTAGAAACTCAAATGTGGATTCGGACAGCAATTAAATGACCACACAACGTGTTCATAAAAAACAAACAGTAGGTTATTTGGCCAGGGATTTTTACATGCAAAGCACACAGACTTCTCCCTGTAAATGGTGAAACTCCCTTACGTCCTTACAAATCACCATGAGGAACTTTAGCTTGTTTATGCTTTTAAATATGCGCTGTTTAAGGATTTCACTTCCCTTTTTTAATCTCGTGAAAGATGTTGGGTGTTTTTTTTCTTCTGTTTACTAGAGAAATGGTGGAACATTAAATCAGTAATGTTTACCTGGAAATATGTACTTTATTTTATTCATATTATTAATGACAGGAAGTAATATAAATGTATACAATGGACCAATGGATGAAAACGAATCGGTTTTAAATATGTATAACTATTTTAACATTTAACATGCAGTAAAGTAATATATTGTTTAATAATTTTTTTCATAGTACTATGTCAGTTATGAACGAACTTTATACAGACCTGTTTTACGTGTGTTTGTTTAAATAAAGTAAAGTAAATAATAAAATAAATAAGTTCAACATTAATTTCATAATGTAATTACAAAACAAGACATGCATATAGGCCTATATTATTTATGAATGATAAAAAAGATGTTGGTTTAGAACTGTGTGAATGGAAAAAATAGAAAAAAATATTATTGTTATTATTATATTGATTAAATTTTGATTTTATTTATGACAAAGATTAAAGTTGATTAGGATGTGAAATTTAAGCGTGTACAAGAGAAACATTTAACATTAATATAAAAAAAAAACTCTAACCTTTTTAAAACTATCAAAGATCTTTATTGGGAATATATTTTTCAGTTAACAATGTGTTTTTGTGTAAAATAAAATGCTTGATTGTCCTTTGGGTTTGTCTCACAGATGCTCGGTCAGTTCATCGCTCGAGCCGTAGCGGACAGCATCCTCCCGAAAAGCTTCCTCGATGGCTACAAGGGACGAGTGGACTGTGAATACGCCAGGTACTGAAGCGCTCCCTCTGCACGTCTCGTCTTCAGTCTTTAACACATTAGTCTGACATTAGCTTGTGTGTGTTTTCCTCAGAGCTGCTCTGGATCGAGCCGCTGTGCTGCTGAGAATGAGCCGATGGACCGGCCTTCGCATCGACAGCCTCTGGGGCTCGGGAGGAGGACAGAGACCTGTCACTCAACTCATCAAAGAGGCAAGTACCATTACCATTGAAGTCCACATAAACTAGACTTTTATTTCAGTATGATGACATATTTCCAACTGAGATGGAATATTGAGTAGGGGGCGGGGTTTAGTTTTGTGTTCCTTGTTTTACCTTTCAATTGAAATCATTTGGAGGGGCGTGGCTTAGCATATTTCAAACTGGCATCATCAGAGAAGCACTGCCATTACAGAATGGAAACTAATGATTTTAATTTAAAGATTATTATAGCAAACATTTTTTTTCAGTGAATCAGCTTGCACTGATTAGTTGTTCACATTAAGACTAATGTGCACTAGTATAATAAACCTTGTTGATTTTGATTTCGTGTGGACTTTAAACTATAACCCTAATTGTTGCCATGTCGTTTCCCCTTGATAAAATGATAACGTGTGATATGCTTCAAAGCTGAATTCAATGGGGCTACTTAATTGCACAACACAGAATTTTTTGTTGTTGTTGTTTTAATCTGTGGGTGTGAGTTATGTCTGTTTACATTTTGGTTCATTTGGAAACATTTCATGAATTGATCACATAAGCAGTTTCAAAGAGAAGCGCTTGAATTTAGGGAAGAACACAAGTCTCTTATTATTATTATTATTATTATTATTTAAGGCAGATGAAATGGCGTTGATGTTCTCAACTGCAGACAAACAGGACGCTGCTCCATCAGCCATGCAGTTTGAAGGATATTACACTGATTTACCATGACATTTACATCAGAATTCTATTATATTTTTCATGTAGACATGGATTAAATGAGTACAGGAATAGAAATTTAGCTGATTGGTGTTAAGGTACAGCACTTGAGCATTTGTATTTATATTTATTGTATTCAAGTGAGGGTTTTTCAAAAAGTTAGTCATAGAAATCAGTTAAATTTTAACATGTTAATGAGGTGCTATATGTGTGTTTTTACATATGTTTATTATGATCTAAATGTATCATCTTATGGACGACAGTTTAAGTTTAATAATAAAGTTCAAACCAGAATATTTCAATACAATTTTTACAGTTATTGTTTTACTGAACATAAACTTACCTCTGCGGGTCCTCATTGTCTGGGAAGAAAACCTGTTTCATGATTTGACACCAGCCTTTGCAATAGCAGCCATGCAGGGACTAAGAAATTACTTTCTCTGTGATGTTTTTGTTAAGGGAAAACAATGATTTTTAGGTTTACTCAGAAATGGTTATTATAAATATTGTACCTCAGATTTGGGAAATGTTCATATTGACATATATTTGTCATGTTTTGGCAAAAAAAAAAGTCTTTTTTTTGTTTCTTCAACATTAACTCAGAAGCTGAAACTAAAAATTGCCTTTAAACAGAAACAGAATTGACATTTATCGTGATAATTATTGATTGTTTGAAAAACTTTTATGTAAAAAATGTTTCTGTCCATCTTTCCCACCCCGCGATTATGTAACCTCATTCTTTGTGCGTGAAAGAGCAAACTGTGAGATTTTCCAGCACATTAAGCATCAGCACACGTTCAGGCGGTAACTTTGGATTGCGTAACGCTTGTTTTTGCAGGTTAATCTCCTGTTGAAAGAGTACCTGCTGTCAGGAGACACGGTGGAGGCAGAGCGCTGCTTGAGAGAACTGGAAGTGCCACATTTCCACCATGAGTTTGTTTATGAGGTAAGAATGACAATAACAAAAAATTACAAGTGCCATTGTTTTAGGAGACATTGCAGGAGAATATTAAGTTCGTTTAAAAATGTATTACAATTTCGTCGTGAATAATAATCTCACAACTATGGAATAATCTCACAGAATGATTTATTTCAAACACTCGACTGAAGTTATGAGGTGAGTTAGGAGCAAAAACACATGATTAAATGTGGTATTTTCACGTGCTTTCAGATCAGCAGCAACAGAGCCGTAGTTCACTGAGGGGCGACATAAACGAATGAGTTCTTTGCAAAATGATTCTAGTCGATATCAGGATCGCACCATATAAATTGTCCACAATCTTTTCCGTAGCTTGTCAGTGAACTATGGCTCTGTGGTAAACGCTGCTTCATCTGAAAACAGAGTCGGCTTTACTGACAAGATTCACATGAACATCACCTTTGATTAATCACTCAGCCCTATCCGCTTGTTCCGGGTCCAAGACGCTACTCATTTAAATTGAGAAAACATTTGTTTATGACCACTTTTTAGTCATATATCACACATTGAAGTAAATATTTTATAAAATCATGGTACACACAACATGGTATTTTAACAATGTATAAAAATTCCTCACTTTCTGGCCATCGGATATTATGCATGGACATATATATTGTGATTGTGATTTCCGAAATTATTACATTGCTTTGTAAATGTTTATTATTACCAATTGTTGAGCCTCCCCATACAGCTTGATAGAGTGCTTGGACCCGGAAGCCGCTTCACTTGACGTCACACTTAACAAGTGTATAATTTGTATACATTTCTACCTTAACAATCTGAACACTGGACTGAAATTCTTGCTTCATGTTTTTTGATGTATATTAGGTTTTTACAGATTGGATTTTGGGAATCTCTTTCTATCATAATTCAGGAAATACAGCGAACGGCCAGAAAAAAAAATTAAATATAGAATTAAATGTTGTATCTTAGGGATTTTACATTTGAACATGCCTTTGTAGAAACCTTCAGATATGAATAAATCTGAAGTTTATGAAAATGATTGTGATAGTGTGGTAGTGAAATTGATAAAGTTACCTTTTAGGGGCCATTCACACGACTCGTATTTCCATTCCATTGCGCTACTTTTCCATTGTTTTTTCTATATAAATACGTGCAGCGTCTCGCAGTTAAAAGAACTAAAACTTTTACATAAACATAGCACCACTCATTAATGTCAGTTCCTAAGCAGTGGACCAATGAAAACTCGGAGGAGGGGAAAGCGATGCAAGCTTCTGTTTAAGGAAAGGCAAGTTTATTTATATAGCACATTTCATACACAATGGTAATTTGAAGTGCTTTACACACGAATAAAAGACCGTAACAAGTAACAAGTTGGAATAGCAACTGTTTGATTTAGACAGCAACATGGCAGACGAGGCACTTTTAACACATTATTTACACAGTTTTTTAAAAACCATTCCTGAGCACGTCACATTTTGGCCCCTAAAAGTGTGTTTTGGAAGTTCTTTATATAAGAAAGCAAAATAAATGATCAAAACCTTAAAATTGATGTACAGTCGAAGTCACAATTATTAGCCCCCCTGTATCTTTTTTCCCCAATTTCAGTTTTTTTTCCCCACTTTTTTACATTTTTATTCACACAATTCTAAACATAAAAGTTTTAATAATTAATTTCTAATAACTGATTTATTTTATCGTTGCCATGATGACAGTATGTAATATTTTACTAGATGTTTTTCAAGATACTAGTATTCAGCTTAAAGTGACATTTAAAGGCTTAACTAGGTTAATTTGGCAAGTTAATGTAATTAGGCAAATCCTTGTATAGGTTGTTTTCAATTACGTGGTTCTGGTGACGTGTGAAATTCAGACGTAGGGCAGGAAGTAAAAAAAGAAATAAAAGAATGGGAAACATAGAGGAAAGTCTGTATATTTGCGATGTATACCATAGTTCAAAGGAGATATAAATAGAAAATAAGCACATATGTTGGGCGTGATCCTTATATCATGAAGAGGGCTGAGTTTTCCACTGAACTAAAATATATTTGCCTGTAATCGAAGTTTCATGAAAAATACTATAGTAAATACTATAATGTTTGGAAGCATACTATAGGTAATTACTTGAATGAAACTGTCGTAGTAATTATATTGTTGCTGTCGTACAACACAACTGTAGTAATAAACAAATTATTCAATAGACTTCAGTTTTCTACGCTATAATCACAATGCACCACAGTTTACACTAACATTAGTTTACTATGCTACAGTATTCTGTAGCATTCATTAACAAAGAGTTGTACACATTATACACTTTACTATGTGGTTCAAAAGCATGTTTATTATAAATTACTATAGTTTTTCCCTATGTGGATGTCTGCCAGACAGCACGAAATAACAGATGAAAGCATACAGAAGTGTGGACGCATAGTCTACATTATTATTTATTTATTTTATAATTTTTTTTGTAAGTGCTCCACAATAATGACCGTCTGGTTTTGTCACAAGGGTTGGATTTTATTTTTTTTGTTCTATCGAACTTAACATCAACAAACATTCACCACTGCTGTGCATCTCGATGTTCGCGTTACGGTTGTTTATTCTGCTGAAACGCCAGTAAAGACATGGATTATTGCAAAACAAGACGGAGATTTCATTACAGCGATTGCATGGCAGGGTACTATTTATATTCTCCTGGATTTTGTATAAGTGTAGTGGTGTTTGTATATGATTTTTATATAACACATTAACATATTTATACATAGTTAGGCCTGTATATAATCTTTATTGGTGCTGTCAAACGAATTATCAGGTTCAAAAAAGTTTGTATGCGTGGATGTATTGAAAAAATGTTTATTACATGCCGCCTTTTCAGCCAGTTTTTTGAACTTTTTCCCCATTATGAGCAAAAATGCTTGGAAGTCTATAAAAGCTGTTTGGCATTTCTTATTTTGGCCGATTTAAACAAATATAAACGACATAAAACAGAAACATTTTGATGTTCTGATAGCGATGCCTATGTAGAAGAACCACTTCCTGCACTCCATCTGAATTCCGCGCGTCATCAATGACGTCATGTGAAAACAACCTATAACAGTGGTATAACTGTAGACAATCGGGAAAAAAGATTGCTTAAGGGGGGCTAATAATATAGACCTTTAAAATGGTTTAAAATAAAAAAGTAAAAACTCCAGAAGAAAAAAATATTATAGGAAATACTGTGAAAAATTCCTCGCCCTGTTAAAACATTGTTTGGGAAATATTTAAAAAAGAAAGAAAAAGAAAATCACAGGAGGGCTATTAATTGACTTTATCTGTATATGAATGCACAGTTTTTGCCTGTGGTGTCTTGTATTGTCCTAGAATATTGAATACAGTGTAAAACATGAGGCTGCTGATTGGTGATTTGCTCTTTTATTAATGATGCTTGTGTTTTTCCTCAGGCAGTGATCATGGTGCTGGAGTCTACAGGCGAGCGGACGCTTCAGATGCTCCTGCAGTTGTTGAAGTGTCTCTGCTCCTCCACCATCATCACTGTGGATCAGTTGAGACGGGTATGAAGCGCCAGCTGCTGCTCACATTGAGTTACTGCAGCTTGGAGTGCATGTGTAATCTGAGCACCATCCTCTTGCAGGGCTTTGAACGGGTGTATCTGGACATGCCGGACATCAGTATTGACGTGCCGTGTGCCTATTCGATCCTGGAGCAGTTCGTGGAGCAGAGCTTTAATGCTGGAGTCATCGATAGGAAACTGCGAGACCTCTGTCCTAGTCGGTGAGTCAGAAAGCTTGTTTGTTTGTTTGTTTGGGTATAATTCGCCATTTTTTTAATGAATGTTTTCTTTTTGCATTCACAGAGGTTTTGAGAAGTTGAGGTTTTTTCCCCAAATATTATCTGGGGATCAGGCTTTGTCAATGAAAATAAAATAAAATGTGCACAAAAAAACCCCACGCACATTACATAATGTGAATTTATTGTCACAGAATAAAAATAGGCAATGTCTGGTAGAGCCTTATAAAGGTGGGGGTGGTGGTGGTGGTGGTGTTGTTGTTGTTGTTATTATTATTATTATTATTACATCGTTTATCTAAGGATTTATACATTTTATTTCATAATAATAATAAATTAAGTTACATGTATATGCATAAATACATGTATATGTATAAAAAATGATACATTATAAACAAAATATACTGTAATATAGACGAATGGTGTTATAGACAACTAAGTACTGTACATAAATTACACGATGATTAAAATATACATCTTAAGCAGTAAGTCAAATTATTGCATTGATTTATTATGTAAATATGTTAACAGTTTGTTAATACATGTATTTTTATCATAGTTAAAGAGTTTAATACACAGTTGCAATTTTTCTTAATACTATTAAATCAATTTGCATTTGATAGTAATTTATAATGACAACCAGAGAGCATTTTCATATACTATTACATAATTGCAAAATAAAACTACGTTATTGTCATCAATATAAAAAGGTTATTAATATATTTGGTTTTTGTAGTGTGTAGCATTTTAAGAAATATAACATATTATATTATATTAGTGTTAATAATATATTTTAGATAATAATAAAAATAATGCTATATGAATATTATTTAACATGGCATTATAATAATAGTATATTACTTGTAGCACATAAATATTAATACTGTTCGTTTTATTTATTTTATACAAATATTTGTTGTTGTTGTTGATATTAACTACTACAACAAAGTATTAACAAAGTCCCTTTAAGGCAAGTCATTTTACTCGGCCGCCATCTTTGAAACACCTCTCTGGCAGTTTGCTCGGGCGTTTTGTCTGAATGGGCTAACATCAAATTCTCCAAAACTGTTTGCCAAACTTATGATTATGTAACATATTTGGAATTACCAATAAAATTAAACAACAACTGTCTCATAAGTTTCATTTCTAAACGTTTGAATCAAACAAAATTAGCTTTTTTTTTTTTAGGTTGCCTGAGCTAGTACACATGCACGCTCCAAAGGAACGAGATCACGACACCAACCTCATTTCTGGCCGTTTTATACATTATCATCCTCTGAATATTGATCGTCAGATCGCGCTGCTCTTCTGAAGTAATTCACAACTTAGTCTTGTGAGTCTCCAGAAATAACAGCGACTCTTTGTTTACAAGTTGGTGGGGCATTTGAGTAGTTGTTGCTGTCATATGATGTGCGTTTGACAGGACGGACTGTACCTCGCGTTCGTTTTATACAGTTTACAATACCAAACAACTGTTGTTTTCAAGTGTAGTCGGTATACATTGAGCAATAATGTATAAAAAGTTATTTAATGTACTACATTATCATCATTGTCATTACAATGACAATTTTATTATTTTATATATTTTTATATTACTATTATTATTTTATTATTATAATAGTAATATTATAAAGAGATTTTATATAATAAAGTATTATTATTAATGATGAACTGACTGATTTTCATTTTTCCTTGTTCAGGGGCCGTAAGCGGTTGATCAGTGAAGGAGACGGCGGGCACCTCAAACTGCAGAACTACTGAGTTTAACAGTCCAACAAGCCCTTTCAGTGGCAGCTGCTCCGGCTTTAACAATCACCGGAGCTTCGTATTTCTTTCAAACCTGCTTGTATTTGTCCTGAACAAACTTTCCTCCTGTCAAAAAACACAATGGGACCCAAAAGCCTGGCACTTTTGAAATATCTGAAGGATGAATAAATCCCCTCCCCCAATCCTCCTTCTGATGTGACGCGTATAAGCTAATAATCCTGAAAGTGCCACATTTCTGACTTAGTCATTCCATATTTGTATTGCTCAGTTCACCGGCGCTCTTCTGTTCTCCAGTTAGCAGTGTTTCTAGAGGATTTGTATATAGCTTTATAAATGAGGGATTGTAAGTTCGAGCTCTTTTTTCCCCCTCCTCCTCGGCTGCTTTTTGTAAACTGTGCTTGAGTTTATTTTGACTTTCCGAAGAAGTCGTTTCTGATGGTCAATGACGAAAGGACAGACCTGAGCAGATGTACAGCAGCGGGATCGTTTCACGGAAGGGTCCAGAACATTTATTTTTATATTTCGGTAGACTGGTGGATGTGAAATGTGCCGGACTTACCTGCTCTCTTTGTTTAAAACGGTTGATGGATAAATAATAATAATAAAAAAGATTTGTCATCATCACTGACTCTACTAGTTCTTGATGGAATGATCTATAGCAGGGGTTCTCAAACTCAGTCCCAGAGGTCCGGTGTCCTGCAGATTTTAGCTCCAACTTGACTCAACCTTCCTTCACCTGCAAGGATGTTTCTAGAAAGCAGAGTAAGAGCTTGATTAGCTAACCCATGTGTGTCTGATTGGGGCTGGAACTAAATTTTGCAGGACACCGGACCTCCAGGGCCGAGATTGAAAACCCCTGATGTATAGAATGGACTGAACAATATGCAGATAGATAGGTTGGTGGTTGGATGGATAGTTAAATGTATTGATAAATAGATATACTGATGGATGGATGGATAAATCAATAGATATGAAGATAGATGTACTGATGGATGGATGGATAAATCCATAAATATGAAGATAGATATATGGATGGATGGACTTAATTGATTGATAGACAGGTAGATAGATAGACTGGTAGATAGATTAATGGATAGATCGATAAATATGAAGATATATGGATGGATAGATAGATAGACGTATAGACTGATCGGTGGATGGATGGATGGATAGATATGAAGATAGATATACAGATGGACAGACTGATCAGTGGATGGATGGATTGATATGAAGAGATACAGATGGATAGACTGATTGGTGGAAAGTTGGATGGATGGATTGATTGATAGATATATGGATAAATAGATATACTGATGGATGAATAAATGGATGAATGGATATGACTGAATGACAGAGGGACAGAATAAGAAGACAAAATAATAGACTGAACAACAGACATGGATAGATATGATAGAAAGAACAAAGGCAGAACGGTAGACAAAAACAGAATGACAGATTATATAAAAACTAAACGGATATTGATGGCTGGATATAAGAGCAATAAACTGGTTTACAGTAAACCACAGCTTCTTATGGCTTATTGCTTTTATTCCATAAAAATAACAAGGTTTCACAAAACAAGGCAAATAATACTGCTTTATCAGAACAGTTGCCAAACAACAGTCATTATGGGGTGTTTAACACCGATTCAAACAAGGCTCAACCAATCTGAATTAATGGTCTGTTTCTAATATAATTAAATGTGTCATTTTTTAATAAACTAATGCAAAGTTTAAAAGAACAGCATTTATTTGCAATATACTTTTTGACTTGTAACAAATATCTTTACCTTCCTTTTGGATTAATTGAATCCTTGTAATCCTTTTAATACATTTCAAAAAATAAAAAAGTATCAAAAGAAAAGACGTACTTTTTCAAAATATTTATTTAAATACAACATTTACGATGTTGAACGTCCTTTAAAAAACTAGAAGAATACACCCTGTACGTAATCCCAATCTCATGCATTAAATAGCAGCCATATTACTCAACAAAAGCCCACTTTCACTTCACTTCAGTCATTTTAGCCACTTTCAGCTATCTGATATCTGTAACATTTCTAAAAAAAACTAAACTGTTTCAAGATTTAACCACAAATAATAATTAATCTTGCGCGTAAATATGAATTCTACCAAACTCGAACCCTCACCCTTGAATTCTGACTATATTCAGGATATGTGGTTGTGAATGAAGCGTGTACTTGGTCCCTCAGAAGTGAACACTACTCTGCCTTCTCAGACGGCGGTTGCTCCTTCAAGGCCAGTTCCTGTTGTCTGATGATCTCCTGAGCTTCTCTCTGCATCTTCTCCAGCTTCTCCAGAGTCACAGACTTCAGAGGCAGCAGTTTGGGTTTGCACAGGACCATAGTGGGAACATCTTCCATGGAAAGCTGACCTGTGTGACCAAACAATACAGGCAATAAGGGGGTGTGTGTGTGTTTGCTACTAAACAGATGGACTTTGTGTTATTCTTAGTGAGTTTTTTTCCGTGTAATTCTTCGATATTCAGTATTCATCTTTATTTCTCTAGCGCTTTTACGATGTAGATTGTGTCAAAGCAGCTTAACATAGAAGTTCTAGTAAATTGAAATTGAAACGGCGTCAGTCCAGTTTTCAGAGTTAAAGTTTAAATTAGCTCAGTTCAGTGTGATTTAATTATCCACAAGTCTCCACAAATCCCAATATTAAAGGGATACTTCACAAAAAAAAGAAAAATCTGTCATCATTTACTCAACGTTTACCTTTAAGAGTTTCTGTCTTCTGTTGAACACAAAAAAAGATATTTTGAAAAATGTTGGATTTTGAACCACTTGAGGGAGAGTAAATATTGAGTGCATTTTCGTTTTGGGGTGAACTGGCCCTTTAAGAGTCCGCTTAAATTCTCAGTTTCTCTGGATTTGAGATTTACAGTTTAATGTTTGAGTAAAATATGATTTTTGTTTTATTCAGTAAACCATTGATGGTATTTTTCTTTTGAACTTTAATAAAAAATGTCAAATAGATCATTTATTTTGCATACAATAACAAAATGGTGTGATGTTTATTTTCATTTTTAGACACAATAACAATGTTTTATAATTACATTTTTATTTAATTCATAACAATTTTCTGGAGAAAAAAACAACACATTTTAATTTTAATGAATGACAATTTTAATATAATAAATGACAACAATATATTTGAAATTATATTTAAAAAAACCCAAAACAAATATCAACATTTTGTTCAATCCAAACCTAATAAATCCAGAAAAACTGAATTTTGATGTGGTCTCTTAATTTTGTCTTTAATTTTAACCAGTCAATTAGCAAGAAACACTAATTTTAAAAATGCCTTAAAAGGCAATATGGTTTAGTGGGATTATCATTTCCTTTTGTCCATAATAATACTGCTTTATAATTACACCCATGAAAATAATGTTCAGTGTCTCAGATCAACTCGATACATGTCAAATCTATCTCTGATAGTGCTGTGCATTTAAGTCACTTTAACATGCTCTTCCCAAGTTCCTAATTAAAATGGTGTATTAATCTTTTGTTCTTAAAAGTAAAGTAACTCAAATGAAGAAAAAACTGAGGAGATTCCCTCCCGAATCTGTAAAGTGCCCAAAAGTGCTATATCAATGTAACAAACTATTAACACTCAATTAGTTTGACTGTTATTACGTAAAATGTATGTAAATCTAATATATAAGTAATAAAAAAAACTGTAATAGTATTATTGTGATATTTCTTAATTGATTTTGTTTAGAATTCAAAATAGAAATAATAAAAAAATGTATAACAACAACAGTTATATGCATTTTCTTTTTTTTTAATGTAAAACAATGCACATAACAGTTTAGTAAAAATCTAATATATATATATCAATCAGTCACTGGCAACTTGCAAGTGTGGCAAAATATTAGCCACTTCTATAGTTCTGCTGGCAAAACAAAACAGTAATAAAAACCCCTACCTTGTTTAGGTAGAACCTCTCGAAACATTGACTTCACCTCCGGCATTGTGCTTCAGTAAGACACCTGTTAATAGAGAGTAAAAGATCATCATTATATGCATTAATATAAAAGATCTCATCGATATCTGAGTACATGCTATGTAAATTTTCTCTCTCTCTCTCTCTCTCTCTCTCTCTCTCTCTCTCTCTCTCTCT
>CAIGQW010053658.1:733299-743837 GCA_903798125.1 Danio choprae | reverse complement strand
TCTCTCTCTCTCTCTCTCTCTCTCTCTCTCTCTCTCTCTCTCTCTCTCTCTCTCTCTCTCTCTCACACACACACACACACACACACACACACACAAACAAAAACACATTTGGAAACGAAACCACTTGAATTGTCTCAGTTTGTCTAGACTTAAATTCATGTTTTTTTATTTTTTATTTTCCACAATACCAATGTTTTAACTTCAGAAGTGTTAAGAAATCAACATTTTGGTGGAATAACTCTGATTTTCAATCGCAAAAAGTGAAAACTATTAATATTATTTTTTTAAAATTCTTATTAATGTGAGGAAAAAGCTCTAAATGACAACAACATTGTCATGAAACACATATCAACACTTTACTCAAACAAATATACACGCAGTGCAATAAAACCTGCTCAGTCAACATCATCACATAAAAATGTATGAAAACGTCATAAATGCTAATTAGACTTTGAATTCCGAGGTCAACCAAAAATGTAAAGGTTTTGCAACACCAGCAATTTTCTATCATCTTAGCGAGTCTGAACGAGCGGTAAAAGGAAGAATGTTACCTGCGATAAACGATAATTATCTTTCTGTGTTGATAATATGCTGTAAATAAACACACGCGTCTAATATGCTTCGGTTGACGGATTTACCTTTTATCTCATCAGCTGGTGTTATACGTACTTCCGGTTCCGCGAAACAACGGGTCGCTGCTGCTTCCTAGCGACACTGACGGGCTATCACACACAAAAGTTAGCGGTTGTGGCTAATAATGTGGAGATCATATGTATTAATTCATTTTCTTTTCGGCTTAGTCCCTTTATTAATCTGGGGTCGCCACAGCGGAATGAACCACCAACTTATCCAGCATATGTTTTACGCAGCGGATGCCCTTCCAGCCGCAACCCATAACTGGGAAACACCCATACACACTTATTCACACTCATACACTGGACAATTTAGCTTACCCAATTCACCTATACCACATGTCTTTGGACTGTGGGGGAAACCGGAGCACCCGGAGGAAACCCACGCAAACACGGGGAGAACATGCAAACTCCACACAGAAATGCCAACTGACCCAGCCGGGGCTCGAACCAGCGACCTTCTTGCTGTGAGGCGATTGTGCTACCCACGATCATATGTATATGCTTTAATATTTTATTCTACTTGTAATAAAGGAGACCGTATTACTTAAATAATACCAAAACGTTTCGACCTAGGAGTGGGAATATATATAAAAACAGGATTGCTATTATAATAGCCTATTTTCCCCTCAGTTTTATATAGTTTGTTTCCACATTTTGAAGTGGTACATTTGCTCGAGATCCTACCTCATATTTTCTGTATGATTGATAATTATTACAATCATAAAGTAAACCTGAAAATCAAGCCGTGTTAGTGAACTGCTGTTTCATGTTTTCACGTATTTTGTATTATTTCCCCCTAATGTAAATATGCATGGTGTATATTTGTTTTGGCACGTCTTAAACTAAATGAATGAATAAATGAATTAATGAATACATAAATAAAATAGCCTATGTACAGTGCTCAGCATATATGAGTGCACCCCCCCACAAATCTCTCATTTAAATGAATATTTTCTATAGGATGCTTTACAATATTGTATTTGTGCATATACATTAGTTTAGTCAGTACTGAAGCCAAATCTGGAGCTCATCTAACAAAATAACTTACAATAATGTTTAAAAAATTTGCCCAAATTTATATGCTAGAGAAAAATATTAAATCAAATTTTCAAAAATAGCAAAAAAATGTTTTTGCAATATTTTGCATTAATTTAAATGTATTTTCTTTTCATTTCTAAAGATATTCTATCACAAAAATATTATTTTAATAAATAAATCTGTTTTGTTCAAATGCACCAATGTATATTACCCATATTCACTGGGAAATGGATAAAAATATTCATTTTCAAAATGGGGTGTACGCATATATGCTGAGCACTGAATAAAAATCTCTAAATTAAAAATATATATTATATTTTTACCTATTGCTGATTAAACAAACAAAATTAAATTAAATGATTTAGCTATCTAATCATTGAATGAACGAACAATAAAAAATAACCTGTCTTTATTACTAAATCCTTCTTAATGCTAAATAAATATTGTGTTTGATACATAATAAAACATAATAAAATAATTACTATTATATTATAATTACTATTATATTATAGCTTTGGATGATCATATTTAATAAGAAATAATATAATAATAATTGTTATAATTATTAATATTGTGCATATGTTACAGCATTTTGATGGCATTACATCTATCCTCAGTCAGTTTGACTGCTTCGCTTATTTGCAGCTTCAGTACCTCTAAATAATTGCACATTTAGCGACAGAAGTAAGTATTTGGGTTATTCGGTTTTGTGGCAATTCTGTCCTTCATTTCTCTTCACTCTCTCTCTCCACTGAGGACTCCCAGGGCATTTTATTGCGTCCGATATTTCACAAACACAAATAAAGCCGAGCTCTAGAAGTCTCGTGACGCGTCGGTGCTGCGTGCGTGTGACGCGCGTCGGGGAGGGAGCGCGCGCTGCAGCACTGCTGGAAAGGAGGAGGAAACAGGGATGGCGGAGTCACACCTCTGAAGGTAAAGCACTTTCACGGCTCTCCGCGGCTCACAGTCGCACCTTCCGCGGCGCGGGGTTTGTGTTCGGCCAAGGGAGACGCCGCGGTCGGCGGCCAAGCGCGCTCGACGCACCGCTGTCCGCGTCCGTTGCCTCTGAATGCACTCTTTTGTTCAGTCCCGGAATGGCCGCTGCTTTATGTGTGTGTTGAATGTGTTTTCTATTTTTTTTACGTATTCCGTAGGCTTGAGAAATGAAAGAGAGCGAGGGATTGTGCGTGTCTGTGCGGGGGAATGAAGAGAAAGGTGCCGCGGAAGCCAAGTATGCGCGCGCGGAATGCGACAGTAAACAAAAGAGTGATTTGTCCCAAAATGGTCATAAGAGTCAGAGTCAACAAAGCTTTATTGGCGTGATAGTTAACATTTACGACACTGCGAAAGCGTATTAGATTACACACAGGCATATTTAACAAAATACAAATGAAGTTGACGTGAATGTAGCGTTGAAGGAAGAGAGACTTTGTTGAGAAATAAAATGCAAGGAAATATACCTTTATCAGTGTCAGTTCATCAGACAGAGCACGACTGCTGCTGCGCGCTCACGCACACTCTAGCGATTCGTGAACGAATCGTTCCGTTGAATCGGATCTTTTCAGTGAATCGATTAAACTTGTTCCCTGTACTGAAATTGCATACTTAATCACCATAACTATGCAGTCTATCTATTTACAAAAAAAGCATGTCCTAATACACAGAACTATAATCAAGTATTACTTTTTCTGGCGAGATTTTGACGTGTGCATCTGATTGACACTTTGCTAAGGCCATGGGAAAGGATTTGTGAACTGATGCTGGCTGTCAGAACACATGAGAATGGCAAATATGGTACATTGAGATCACCACACAAATTTGTATATAGAATATAGAGATGTAGCAGTCACAAAGTCCTTATTTAAATTGTTAAATCTACTGATTGGCATATTACCTGGGGTGATGAACCATCCCTTTAAGCTGGCAAGATAATTAGAGAAGTGCTTCATACTTGTTGTGATCAAGAATCTTCAGTTATGACAATATGATCATAATGTGGTCAAAAGTGCACAGGTGATTTGTTCACAATAAATTCCGTATTATCCATTTAGAAAATAGACAATAAATGTACATTTCATTCTGACTTAAAAGGGATGGTTCACCCGAGATTTACAGTTCTGTCATCAGTTACTCACTGTACTCTAGTTAAAAATATGTATTTTTGTGTTCAGACCCAGACAGAATCTGGACCTTCAGGAATCAATCTCAATCTGAATTCAATCTACTTATTTACTTATGTACATTTGTAGACATACATTCATTCAGTTGTTATATTAATTTCAGTAACATTATTGAATAATATGCAAAAGTTTTGTATATGAATGTTTTCTGTCTTTTTAGTGGATGGATAATTTAGTTTAGTCTTTTTTGTCATAGACTCGCTGTAGCTTTGCTTACCAAACAAGATTTAGTTTTTTTGATTTGCGTTGTAAAGCCTAACATTAAATAAAAGTTATTTATTATTTAATATGTTAGGTTTTCAGCTCCTATACTCCCAAAATCATTTCACATATTTTTGCTTTGTTTGTTTGTTTTTACAAAATTTTGCGGAGAAATAGCAAAAAAATTCAGCAGAAAAGGGTTAAAGCGGCTACTGAGGGGGAGTAAAATGTGACAGAATTGAGATTTTGGGGTGAACTATCGCTTTAAAAGAACAGCCTATGCTATTCAAACCGATTCTTCAGAACGAACCACTCGAAAGAGTCGACTCGCGGACTCTCCGAGTCTGACGCACGCGCGCACACGCTGCGGATTGAGCTCTTCCCGCTTTGAGCTCGAGCTCCGCTTGAGTGCCGTTAGGCGGATGACAGTTTGTTTTCACAGAGGGCCTGTCTGAAGCGAACAACGAGCATTTACACCCCCATACATGAGAATTTAACCGCTTCTCGTCAAGATGAAACGGCTTATTCCAAAATGTACGCGTTTGGTGAGAAGTGTGAGGTGACATTTGTGTTTAACATGTTTTTGTGTGTGTGAGCTCGCGTAGGGCTAATGGTACTAGCCTATTAGCCACAGCTGAAGGGTGGCTAATGCTAACAGACAGATTTCCTTAGCCAGCTTTCAAGCTACCCGTGTGTGTTGTCATGTGTCACGACATTGCGAGTATACTGTGAGTGTTTTTTCGTTATTTTTGCTTTTGTAATTTTAGTAACGTTAGTCAGTATTAGTGACAGCTTATGTGGGGTTTTTGTGGTTTAACAGTTAAAAATGGCTCGCTAGTTAGCCGAATCAAAACAGACGCCTGGCTCTGAATCTTTTCACACATCAGAATTGTATTGCTTATCGTTTGAAATGTTTTATTATTTAACGTTTAAGCTTGTTGTTGGTTTATACCATAGCCATTGGTTTAAGAAACTAGATATTGGTGGCTTTACCTGACAGTGTTTTATTTAGGTGTTGAATTTATATCCATACACGTTTACTAGAAGTTATTTATCTTCTCCAAAGCTTTATATTGACTTCGCTATTGGTTTGTTGTCAATGTGTGTTGTGTTAGTCGAGAGAAAGCGTAACATTGCATAGCTTGTCACTCAAATAAGTGTTAAATCTGCCAGTTGCTTGAGAGATTTTTTTTTTCTTGTGAGATTTTTGCTTAGATCTTATGTCTGTACAGTTTCGACTTTGTGCTTGTGTGTTATTTCAAGCTTGTGTGCTAGTACATTTGCAACCTAGTTTGGAGGAATGTGGGTTTGATGGCCTTGTTTTGAAGCAGATATCCTATAGTAAAACACTGTCGTATACTGTAGCTAAATAAGCATATTATGAACAAACTGGATGGAAGATTTCTAGCCTGACTACAATGCAAAACCCACCAATTTCAATAAAAATACCAGATTAAAGTATGTGCTGTACACAGAAGAACTTTACTGTTTTTGAAAATGCAACTAATACATGAATGTATATTTTTGTCTAATATAGATTATGTGACAACACAAATATATAGTATAGTATAGCAAAAAGCAAAATAACTGGGATAGATGTAGGCTTTTTTTTTTAATGCACACTCCACACGCCAGTCTAACAAAATTTATTTATCAAGTTACACTTTTACCTCAACATATAAAGGGTTTTAAAACAGAATGTTCACCGAACTGTAGCGAACATTTTTCTTAAATTGTAGTGTAAACTTTGTACAGTCACTCACAGTCTTGGTTGCTCTCACATTCCTTTTGATAGTTGTTTTCCTATTGGACTTTCTGCCTATGTTGGCATGATAAACCTTTGATAAAGCGATGTTTTTAAGACTACAATGTAATTAAACTTACCAATCGAAGTTTGAAGTCTGATAGGGCAGAACAGAAAATTTAGTTTGATGTTAAAATTAG
This sequence comes from Danio choprae, assembly GCA_903798125.1. Taxonomy (NCBI): domain Eukaryota; kingdom Metazoa; phylum Chordata; class Actinopteri; order Cypriniformes; family Danionidae; genus Danio; species Danio choprae. Next base: position 737,839 of record CAIGQW010053658.1, on the reverse strand, counting down.
TAAAATAGCATGTTTGCAATCGAAGCTAAACAATAGACAACCATAAAAATATTATTATAATTTTTTTTGGCTTGCAAACTTAAAATGCAAAATGATTAATAATTTTTTTTGCAGATCCAAGTGATTATTTTGATTTTGTCATATATGTCTAAAATGTTCAAAAAGCAACTGAAAAACTTGTCAGGTTTAGTAAGTTGTTGTTATGTAAATGCACCCTTTTCAGGATCCGTTTCATAAAATTCAGATGCATAATCTCTGTGCGCTCATTTACGTATGTTGAAGCGTGGTAAGGAAGGAGAGATGTATTTTTTCCTGCAGTCGGATGTAAGATTAGGAGAAAGTTGTGCAGGATGACCCCTGCCTTACAGTGCTGTTCAACAGTCTTCGCCCACAACACACATCCAGAATCGCTTCGGTTTTCTGCATATTAACTATCGTGTTGTGTTTCCTGTACTTTGGATGTTTCATTTAAGACTGTCTAATGGCTGCTAATTGTATCATGGCTGATGATCGATATCATAGTCTAAATCAATATTGTTGTGAGCCTCCAATCTAGACTGTAATCTAGTTCTTTTCCAAATGATTGCTAGCAGTTTGATTAATTTGTAATTGAACTTTGTTTTCGGTTCTAATTATATTTAACTGAATTTAAATTTTCCTTTTTAATGTTATAAAGAAATTTTCGGCTGTTTCTTAATATGCGTTCTTAAGTGATCTTGCATACTTGTGTTCTTGTGTAACGTCACTATCAACCGATAACGTTTAATTCTTATACTCAAGACTGCAAGAACAGAGGACGCGTGACAGAACCCAGGTGTGTTCTTGATATCGCGGATGCATCAAATGCAGACTTTAGCACAGCACTTGTTCGAAGTTCCACAAGTCTTTGTGGCTAAATAAAGGAGAAGGGAAGCTCAGCGTTTTCACATTTACTATTCTTTGCTGTTCAGAGATATACCTTGTTTGTTACTGGAGTTTTCCTAAATGAGATGAAAGTAAACATTCACATGAAAATCTTAAAAAAGTCGTAAACGCATCCAGAGGTGTTCGTTTGCTGAAATGCATATTAAAATGTTTTATTTGTATTGAAAAATGTATTGGTAAGGCTTCTGTACACGTTATTATATAGGGACATAAAAAATTCTGAATATATTGATTCTGAATATATCCAAGATAATTTGCAATAGCGGCCCACTCTCTGTGTTCTTGGTATTGAGAAACAGCCTTAATCTCTGACAAAAGATGAGATGATTTTGGGATATAGATATTTACACTAGTTACATGATTTTGTTCCTTTTTAAAATAATGTTTAGCACGGCGGCAGCCTACATGAATATTTTGTATTCACATTGTTTAGAAAAAAAAATTTGGCATGATGTGTTTTTTTATTTTTGTTTTTTTTTTTACATTTAAAAATATTACTGAAAATGTAGCTTTTAATTTCATTCATTTATTGTCCTTCGGCTTAGTCTCTTATTTATCAGGGGTCATCACAGCTGAATGAACCTCCAACTATTCCAACATGTTTTACACAGCGGATGCCCTTCCAACCGCAACCCAGTACTGGAAGCTTTTAATTTCAGTAATCTTTAATTTAAATAAACGATCAACAGATCAGTTAGCAGAGTAATTGTTGCTTTCATTTGTCAAGAAATCAGATTGCCCCCTCGTAGCTGATGGACTGTCATTGAATTATTCATTCAAATGATTTGTTCAAAACAGCTGATTCTTTTACAAATGAAGCAAGGGACTGTCTTTAAAACTGTATCAATGAATCATTAACAACGTAATTGATTCATTCAAAAACAGATTTTTTCAAGAAGAAAACAGCTTTGCTACTCTGACGCTAGGGCTGCACAATATATCGTTTCAGCATTAATATCGCAATGTAAATGCATCATAGGATCTACAATGTCAAGTTGGGATTATAATGGTCAATAGCCTCTTCTGCTCCAGGGGACTGGCCACTGGCATAAAATACTGATTATAATATATGATATAATAAGCAAATTATTAAAAGATCCGTAAACTAAATTGAAAAAGAGAATCTAATACCTGGTTTTGTAACAGCGCAGCCAAATTTTTCAGTCTGAAAAATATCTTCACGCTTTCGCTATGAAAACACTGTTGCGGCATGTGATCTCCGTAACATTAGCACGCTTTGGAGAAAGCAGAGCTGCCAATCCTCCAGTGGTTTGGCCTATTAATTGCTTTTTGCGTATAGACAACTGTGGCAGTAGTTTTTCACTGTGCTGTGTCATATTAGTTGTTCTGTTAGCGTAAGTAAACGTCTTTTTGCAGTATTTGCACACAGTTTGTGTTTTGTATGGCGCACCTCACGGCTGTCATTTTAGTCTACCGCTTCACCTCTTGCTTGCCGCTGATGTGCAGATAAAGCCAGTTTGCGCCTGTTAACACAACGCCCCCTCTCTTCAAAACATGTATTGCGATTCGTTTAACATTTGTACCGATTTGAATCATCACATATTTGAATAGATTTTCAACCGGTTCAGGGTGAATCGTTACATCCCTAATCCCCATCAATGCAAAATTTGTATTTCTTTTTAAATGGTCATCTTGTGAAATTATATTTCTATAGCACTATATATCGCAGTAAAACAAAATATAGCATTTGAGCAATTTGCCAATAATGTGCAAAGTCTAATTTGATATTGCGGATATTTGAGAAAATGATACTGTTGCATGAGTGAAAATTATTATGTCATCTTATAAAAGCAATAACTCATATGACTCATAGGGTCATTAAAACAATAGGCCTCATTACTCAGTCAATGCTCTTGGACTGTCAAGATGGGTTTTTTTGCAAAATGGATGACAAAAAATAAACAATCATACATTGTTAAAACAGCCATAACAACTTTGTGTAGATTATATATTGTGCCTTTTGTTGTCTTGATGTACTTGAAGTTTGATTGTCCACATATAAATCATTTGAGCTGTACGAGTGTGGTGGATTTTTGTTTGTTTTTGTGCACACGTTATGTCAGGTGAGTGTCTTTGGTTGCTACATCAGCTTGGGATGCTTTTTTCAGGATCTTGCACCACCTGTTGAGCAGGTTCTTTTTGACACATTTGTTAGTATTTTCAATTGGTCTGAATTACTCTGAGAAGCTTAAAAAAACAAACAAATGTTGTACGCTTGGTGTATTTTTGTGATCAGTCATGGCTGTCAGTTCTAAGTGTTTGTGCCCAGCCCTGTCAGAAAGTACTGGCTATCATTTTATCATAATGAATGTTTTGAAAGCCAGAGTGAGTTTATTCATCTTTTTTTTTTAATTGGATGGGCTGCTGTGCATGTTTGGATATTGATCTGCAAATGTTTGCTTTGTTTTACGCTTTCCTCATAGCAGACCTGTTCTGCGAAACCCAAGTCTTGCTCAGAAGTGACATCGAGTGGCTTTTCTGAGAAATATCACAGCTTTGGGATTTAAAAGGAGCTTATCTGAAGTCGTATGGGCTTACCTGCATCTAATTTAACAGAGATGTTACACCGTAAAGAGTTGACAGTGGAAACGCACTCATCTACTTTGAAAATAAAGATATAAAAGTGGCCTGTTCATAATTCAATCACAGCATTTTTACGGGTCAGCAGAAATGGCTGTGATTCACTTTCTGACTGATATGTAAACAAGATTAGATAGTCGAAGGTCATGAAACTGAAAGTTACTTTGACTTCGCTCTGGGTAAACTCGGTTGTGTTGAGTGAGAGCTCCGGTCAGTTAATGGTTGACACATTGCTCACTTTTTGGGTGTGTTCACACTTGGCAGGTTTGGTTTGATTGCTCAGTCAATGCAGGTTTTTTTAACACAGTAATGGAAAAAAGGAAGAGGCCATTTGAAAATAGTTTCTCTGGTTTTATTAGGTATTGGTTTGAGTTTTATTCTACAAACATAAATATTGTCATTAACTGCCTTTTTCACCTACAAAATGACAATGGTCAGAATAACAACAGTTTTCATTTATTCTTGAAAATCAGGGTTATTCGACCTATTATTGATTTCTTAGCTCTTCTAAAGTAAAAAAAAATATATAGATATGACTGAAAACATGGTATCTTTTGTTATTTTATTGGCAAAAAAAACTTTAAATTACCAAATTGATGTCTTCACTAATTTAGCAAATACTTCAATTATGTTTTTCTTGGCTATAAGTGTATTATAAATGATAACCTTAAATGGTAATTCCAGTGAAACTTAGAGTTTCCAAGTTACATCTACTGAACCACAGCCAAAATAAGATTTTCTGTTTTGGTCCTGACTAAAAGTGTGAACACACTCTCAGTGTAAGGAATGTATTGTGTGACCATGCGCACATTCAGTAATGCTGTATTATTATTATTGTACTGATGAGCTGGACTCTTTGGCCATAAAGGTCTTTTGACCCACAGGAGGCCTGAGCTTTGAAGAGCACTCCCAAAGATTATTCCCCGTGGCATTAACCTTTCTGCAGCTCTGATCTGAGCTTGGACTAGGCACACGCACATTGAGGACTTTGACTGCACACACACTTTTGCATTTC
>CAIGQW010053658.1:697429-733289 GCA_903798125.1 Danio choprae | reverse complement strand
GCACACGCACATTGAGGACTTTGACTGCACACACACTTTTGCATTTCACAATGCAGGGCAGAGAGACACATGCTTATGCAAAGATAGCATCTCGCACAGAACTGAGGCATTTTTTATTAGTTTTGTTTGTGGCTTTTATTGTATTACTGAGTCTAGAATGCCATTTGTGATTTTAATGAATATTCTGAGGTGTCTCACAGGTAAAAGTTCACAGCTTCTGTTCCTGTAGTTGAAACAAGTGTTGGAAAATGTTGGAAAACATTGTAAAATGTCTGAGCTTCCCATATTTTGTCATTCATGGTTCCAGTTTATTTATTCTTCCGATTGAGATTTAAGATTATGGGACTTTGATCCAACAACCTTTTAAAGTAAATCTTTTTTTTTTTTTTTTTTTTTTTTAATTATGGTACAAAAAAACAGTAATTATTAACTACCTGTACTGTTTTTGTTAATTTTACAAATGTATTTCTATTAGACTTTGTGCAATAGTTGGTGTTATTGGTATTACGTTGCAATACCAGTTCTGCCACTTGACCACCGCAACACCTTCATTTAGTTTTTTTGATAGTAATAAAAATGATTTATTTCTGTTAGAGAAAAGACACAACAATATAAAAGTAATAAGCAGTCATTTCAGAAGTGGAGGAACTGGAGCTGAAGTGTTCAGGGCAAGTTATGTGCTATCAAGCTTTGCACGCACATCATCATCACCATAGTTACAGTAAACAAGGCCATATTTGTATTTGCTAAAATCCAAATGGTTCATAACAAAACATGAACAGATGTCAGATACAGTATTTTACACATTGTTTGTATTTTTATTTGTCAAGTTCACTAGTAAGTACACTCACGCTATATTATTGAGCACCTCCACACAGCCGGAGAGTGAAACCACTTGCCACATTTTTCCCATTGAAAATGAACTAAACACTACCACTCTTTCCTGTGTAAAACCAATTTAAGACTGATGTTGAGGATAGATAGAGGAAGAATTGCTCATCCTCTGCAGGAGAGTGCAGTCAGCACACCTCGTGAGAGACGAGGGAGAGAAAAAATGAGGAGCCGCCACCATGCAGGAGACCAAAAGAATGAATGATAAGCCAATACGTTTGTTTAAAAAGTCATGATAATATAGGCTAAGTGAGTTTTTGTTTAACTGTATGGTATTATTTAGTTGTTGTCGATACATCAGTTGACGTACAATTGTCTATAGTTCGAAAAGTGGATGTAATTAAATAGTGCACAGCATTCGTAAGTTATTTAAAGTGCCCTGCCCCTGTGATACCAATTAAAAATGTCAATAAATGTAATTTTGCTAAACTGTACAGTTAAATCTTCAAAACTGAAGCTTGTCAGAGCACAAATCAACTTTATTAACTTATTATACAATTGTTTATATAAACATTTGCAATTATGATTATGCACTGAATTATGAACACTATTTGCAATATTGCTAAACTATCTGTCATGTATATATTTGCGAAAGCATGAAGGTTGCATGTTGTTAATATGAAGGTTGCCATATTCAGCTATATTATTTTAGAAGTAGGAGAGTGCACTTGAAGTCCCTTAAAAATGTATCTAGTTCCCGCAAACCCTCCAGAAAAGACTCATCTGATGCATCGCCGAAAGAGATCCGATGTTTAATTGCACTTAATTGCTTGAAGTAACTGACCACTGACGACCTGAATGACTCAATGCTGCTGCTTCCTGAAAGCGCTTGTGGTATAGGCATACAGGAAGGAGCTGTCCATTTATTAGTTATCAGCTCACACATCATTTGCATTATTGAGGGAAGCTCTTGCATCTGAAATATGAACAAAACTCTTCTCTACAAGTCATTATTCATCTTAACTGAAGCTGTTTGTTTTGTTCAACAGCCAAAGGATGTGCATCCCTGCGACCCGTCTGTGTAAAACAGCTCTAGTCGAGCCAAGACAAAGAGTGGAGTTGAAACAAGCATGAGGCTGGTGGCCTCCACGCCACACCGACTACAACAAACACCCTTCGCCCCAATGGAGTTTTAACCCCTGCAGGAGTACAGACTGCCTCGGTGAAGGAAAACAGGTATGTATGAGCACACACTGATATAGCAACCCCTCCCTTTGATTCTGCCCTCGAACATCAAACAAAATACAAGAACCAGAGAACGAGAGCGATAAAACTGAGGGTCCCATGTGCCATTGGGCAGTGGGGCTTTCGCCATGAGCAGTACTCTGGGCAAAGATAAAGACTCTAAGGAGAGGGAACCCAAAGCTGAAGGGAAATCCAAAACCAAAGGGAAAGATGCCAAAGACGGGAAGAAAGACACAAGCGGCGCTTCGCCCGCGGTGGCCTTCACCTTGGACAGCACGATAAAGCGGCCCAATCCACCGCCCAGCACGCGCAAAAAATCAAGCAATGCTGAGGTCATCAAGGAGCTGAACAAGTGCCGCGAGGAGAACTCGATGCGCCTGGATTTGTCTAAGAGATCCATCCATCTGTTGCCCTCGTCCATCAAGGAGCTGACCCAGCTGACCGAGCTCTACCTGTACAGCAACAAGCTGCAAAGTCTGCCACCCGAGGTGGGATGCCTGTCGGGATTGGTGACGCTGGCACTCAGCGAGAACTCTCTGACCAGCCTGCCCGACTCGCTGGACAACCTGAAAAAGCTGCGGATGCTCGACCTGCGGCATAACAAGCTGCGGGAGATCCCGGCTGTGGTTTACCGCGTCAGCTCCCTCACCACGCTCTACCTGCGCTTCAACCGCATCACCACCGTGGAGAAGGACATCAAGAATCTGTCCAAACTCACCATGCTGAGCATCCGAGAGAACAAGATTAAACAGCTGCCCGCAGAGATCGGTGAGTGCAAACTGTTCTTTTCAACAAAAATGACATTTTGTGTGCTTGCATGTGCGTGCGTGTGTGTAGAAAAGTTGATAACTTTACATTTTTAGTTTCCTCTTTTAGTAGTCTATTGTTCGCTTAAAGAATTTTTTTTTTGTTGAACACAAAATAAGATATTTTAAAGAATGTTGGAAACCAGAAGCATTTGATTTCCATTGTAGGAAAACAAATCTATGGATTGTCAGTTTCCATCATTCTTCAAAAAATCATTTGTCTTCAACAGAAAAAAGAAACTGTTTTGGAGCAACAGAAATTTCATTTTTGAGTGAACTATCCCTTTAAATTTAAGCATAAAAGTGTTAATATTTTGATTACATTTAAATGTAATGTTTAGCACACATCAAAATTAATAACATGACACAGGAATGACGCAGTGAAAAAGTATTGAACACATGAAGAAAGGGAGGTCAGAAAGAAATGCTGCCCCTCGTCAGTGTGAATGAATATTAGCTGATTCAGTCTCAACACATACATTACCAGATGATGAAAATGAAACCAGGGTGGACATTTCAGCAAGACAATGATCCCAAACACAGCCAACGAAACTCTCAACTGCATTCAGAATAGAAAATATAGAATGGCCCAGCCAATAACCTGACCTGAATACAATCGAAAATAAGAACTAGAGTTCATAGAATAGACTCACAGAACATCACGATTTTTACTGTTGAAATATATGAACAAAAATCAGACCTGAGCAATGCATGCAGCTTCATTCTCCATACAAGAGATGTCTTGAAGCGGCCATTCCCAAAAAAGCCTTTTACACGAAGTATAAAATACATTTCAGTAGTTTAGTACTTTCTCCTTGTGTCGTGCCATTTTTATTACACATAACTAATTGATTAACTGATTTACTAATTTGTTTTGTTTTATTTGTTTAATTGCATTATTTAGGTTTTTACCATAATCTGGGTCAATTTCATGTCAACACTGCTGTGCATTTTTAACAATATTTTAAATTCACTTTTTCTATTTAACAATAATTGCTTTAATAATATAAACAAACATGATTACTGACTAATCTGTATCTTATCTGCTTCCTGTTTTCTATTAAATGAGTTGTGCTGGAAACGCACAAAATGACTAACAGGAGAAAAAAAACTGCCTCTTTTGATAGGTTAACAAATCTGATAATGGCCTGTGGTCTGTTTATATGTATTACAAGTGGGAGAATTTTTGTTTTTTCTCCATTTCATCATGATTTAAATCCAACACACTTTTGAGTGAGTCTATAAAAGCTTGATTATCTGGTTCAGATGTGGCAAATTAGCTTTTAATTGACACAGCATCAAGGAAAAGCCTGTGACACTCAAAACATGCAGTGAAGCCCCCGATTTCTTTCATAATTCACTTGAAGCTTTCCGACTTATGGAAGTTTAGGTACTTGTTCAAGGGTTGTACTTGTGTATTTGTATATGTGCATAGAATAAGCAGCAAGCAAAACGTCAGTCTGAAATGTTTGCATAAGTGCCTTCACACCACACAGCTGTGGTTGAAAGTGAAACTTTCTGACGCATCACTTTCAATCATAATGCATCAGAGAACTGATTTTTTTTATTTTTTTTTTCTCCCACTTCGTCATTGCATAAAATCCATTACAGGGAACTTTTCTACTCCGAGTAGTGTTCATTTGCAGTGACTCTGTTGTCTTGTGTTATAGGTGAACTCTGTAACTTGATTACGCTGGATGTAGCCCACAACCAGCTGGAGCACCTTCCTAAAGAGATTGGAAATTGCACTCAGATCACCAACCTTGACCTGCAGCACAATGATCTCCTCGATCTGCCTGAGACTATAGGTGAGGATGAGCTCAAGGTGGGATCTTTGGGACATTTGCCAGATTTGTTTTTAGAATATAATCTAATGGGTTGAGAAAGAATGCTTTGATGTAAATATAAACTCTTTACACATATAAATCATAAGCTTAATTCACCCAAAAATGAAAATTGCTATTAATTACTCACCCTCCAAACCCCTGAGACCTTCGTTCATTTTCCATACACAAACTATTTTAGGTGAAGTCTGAGAGCTCCCATATCCTCCATGGATTTCAAGTTTCTTGACTCTTACAAAGTCCAGAGAAATACTAAGAACATTCTCAAAACAGACTATATTCCTTCAGTGGTTCATTTAGAATATTATCAAGCTATGAGAATACTTTTTTGAGAGCACATAAAACAAAAATAATGGCTTTATTCAACAGTTTCTATTATCTCGGATGCCTGATAAGCACAATATACTGACACTGAGGAGATGAAACTGTTGAATAAAGACACTATTTTAGTGTTCTGTGTACACAAATGTATACTCGTGTTAATCCCCAGTTTGTTGATGGATTTAAGTGCTTTTGGAAGCTTAAAAAAAAAAAAAGTCACAATCCAACCCCATTATACAACATGGAAGAACCAGGATAAATTATAAAACTACTCCGACTGTGTTCATCTGACAGAATAAAATCATATACACTGAGGATGGCTTTAGGATGAGTAAATTATTGGGTGAACTATTCCTTTAATGCTGATGCTAATTGACTCCATTATATAGAGGATTATGAGAAAAAAAAAAAAGAAAGGCATACATCATTAGAACACCACCATTCTGAGTAGATGATTCAATTTTGGGAGAACTATCCAAGTAGGATTTCTCATTTTCATTTACTGTTACAGGTAACTTGGCAAGTATAAACCGTCTAGGTTTGAGGTACAACCGCCTATCAGCGATCCCTCGATCTTTAGCAAAGTGCCGAGAGCTGGAAGAGCTCAACCTCGAAAACAACAACATCTCGGTGTTACCAGAGGTGAGGCTTGCTCCCCCTCAGTCCAGCTAATAATAATTATCACACTTGCATATATGTGCGTGTGTTACGTTGGTCTCTTTCTGTTCCTCCTCAGGGGCTTCTCTCCAGTCTGGTGAACCTGACAAGTCTGACGCTGGCGCGAAACTGTTTCCAGTCTTACCCAGTTGGCGGCCCGTCCCAGTTCTCCACCATCTACTCTCTCAACATGGAGCACAACCGTATCAACAAGATCCCTTTTGGCATTTTCTCTCGAGCAAAAGTGCTTAGCAAGCTCAATATGAAGGTGAGAGGACAAAAATTGTGGATAGTGCAAAGTAGGGACACAAGCTTAAAGACCTGAGACTAGGGGTCTGTACCATGATGCTGGCTGAACAAACTCAGAATTAAGGGATTCATTTCTAGTTGACAAAACTAAATTTGTGCAATCAGGCTTTGTTGGTGTTATGATACTGATCAACAACTTTCTCTTTTAACTTGGACTTTGATCCTGGGTTCATGGAGCGTATGCACATGAATATGGGACACCAGTAGCAAACAGCCAATCACATGCTTTGAAGCAGAAAGATACTTCTCATAAGAGAGTCAGCGCAACTCACAGGGAAAGATTAAAAGGTTAAAAAATACAAAGAATTTAAAAACATTTTTACAGCAAGGTGAGAAGCCCAGTTCATGAAAGAGGACAGCTTTATTAGTGCAAGTGAAGTTACTTTGTATAGTTGATGATATGTACTGTGTAGGTACTATACAAAGACTATACAGGTGCTACACTATACAGAGACTCAAAAAATCTAAGCTCTTATGTAATGTTTATCTACACTCAAATGATTTTTGCTGCATCTTCAAAATACTTATTTAAATTCAGCTGAAACAACACAATTCTTAAAGTTTTTTTTACAACTTTGATCCACTTAAATTTGTTAAAACAATTAAGTTAGCTTAATCGATTTGTGTTGGGACAACATGAAAGAAAGAGGTTGAACCCAGAATTGTTAGTGTAAGCTTTATCTCCTTATTAAAAAGTAAAGCTTTAAATTCCAGCGGTGTATCTGTAAATGTATGTATATTTTAATCATTTGGTTATTAAACTAAAATTCCTTTTGAGTACTGGATTATGTATATAATAATCAGACGGTTTGATCTTTAATAGGGTTTTGCTTTGTTGTGATCTTTTAAAACTGAGGGTGTGCTGGATGCTGGGTTAGCTGGCTAGCTAGTAAAGTTTCAGTTTAGTTTGAACCAATCCAGGGTTTTAGGTACCATGAATGTAACTGCTTTAATTGCTTTTTGTTACCATGATATCTTAAGCTGTATGGCTAACCTGCATTGTATTTGAAGCATAGTTTGCTTATGATGTCACACCTTCATGTGCAGACTCATTATGTTGACTAAAGATTAAAGCTAGATTTAATAGAGAAAGTCGATGATCAGCATCATGGTTCTATCAAAGCCTGTCCCATTACTGGTGATTTTATTCCGGTAATCCTAAATTTGTTTAGTCTCTATATATATGTATGTGTATATGTGTATGTATGTATGTGTGTATATATATATATATATATATATATATATATGTGTATATATATATGTATATATATATGTATATATATATGTATAATTTATTTTTTCATTTATCAATTTATTTTATTTTTTAAACCGTTTTTACAGGACAACCAGTTAACGTCTCTGCCGCTGGATTTTGGGACGTGGACCAGTATGGTGGAGCTAAATCTGGCAACAAACCAGCTTACCAAGATTCCGGAGGACATCTGCGGCCTTGTGTCTTTAGAGGTGACATTTCATGAAAGCAAACCTATTTTTGGGGTCTGCCTTTGCTCACGTTTTTTTTTCTTCTTTTGGTTTCTTTAGATGCTTACATTGTCCAACAACCTGTTGAAGAAGTTGCCTCATGGGATTGGCAACTTAAGGAAACTACGAGAACTTGATCTAGAGGAAAACAAACTGGAGTCTCTCCCGAATGAGATTGCCTACCTTAAGGATCTACAGGTAGGACTGTGGTCTTTTAGGAAGACAATGAAGATAAGCATTTTGTGTGTGAAGGCAAACTTTCTCAGCTGAGAAAAGAAAATACAAGAGAATTCTAAAGGTTTGAAGGCAAAATTTATGAACATGATTCTTCAAGGTTACCCAAACATTTTGCTAGAGAAAGTTTGGTAGTGAATGCTTATTTTTTAATGACAAAACAAGTGTTATTGGACTGAATGCAAAGTTAATTATAACTAGTTAGCATAAAATGTTTTTGGAGAAAAGAGAATGTTTCTTGCAAGCACTCCAAGATATTGTAAGAGAACACCATTTTCAAGAGAACCCAAACATTTTGCAATCGAACACAGACATTTTAAGAAACCGTAGCCAGAGTTCATCAGGGCCATCATAACGTTTGTTGTGAGATTGGGACATTTTGTGGAAGGCAAGAGTTTTATGAAATCAAACACAGTTCATCAGCCTGTCAAGTTTTGGGAGAAAAGAAAACAAAGTTATTTGAAGAGAATGCAAAAGTTCAGAAGGCTTTCTGTGGAGAACTATACTATGGAGTTCAAACATGATTTCTCAATTTCAAACAATTTATTTCAATAGAACTTTTAAAGTTCAACAGCCTTATTGGCGAAGACAAATTTTTGAAAGTTCGTAAGGACCATCTAAGGTTGAGAAGAGGAAAGAACGCCCAATGTTTTGTAGAAAAATTTTTATTTTATTATTATTTTTTTTTAGTAAACACTTTGTCAAAGTAACCACAAACGTTTTATGAGAAAATGCTTGAAGGACAATTTTTTCCCACCATTTTTGTGTCCGTGTAATGTAGAGTTGCACAATTAATCGATAAAAGATCTCGATTCGAAGTGAAACCGAAAGCACGCACATCATTTAAATGATCATATCGCATTGTAAAGTTATGATTACGACAAGCATTTGATGTTTTTTTTCTTTCACAGCAAACACAGTGTTGTACATGAAAATAAATGTCTGTAACAGTGTCAGTATAGCTACTCTAGCCTATATAATGTTGAATATAATGCAAGAGGGAATCTGATAATGACAAATATCTCATTTTACCAGTGAAAAAAATGGTCTAATAGTGTTGTCAATGACAGAATGCAAACATGCGTCTCAAACATAATAATTCAACTTCAGAATTATGAATAGTTGTATTTTGATGTATTCACTTTACTGTGCATTAACGACCAGGACATATTTAAAGTCTATTCATGTCCACCATTCCAAGTCTATACAAAATGTAGCATTTTAACCAACATAGGCCTAATTTTATTGTTGTTGTTTTAGCATATGTTTGAGAATTAACAACAATAATAATAGCCTACTCATATTAACCTTTATTTTACGTGATCTTGATTTTAAGCCAAAAAACTGTAATTCTCATTTTAGCCAGGATTTTGCAGCCCTAGTGTACAGGCTGTAATACTGATTCTGAAATATAATTATGTTTTTAATACAGAATGATTTCTATTCCTCATCATCCCTCTCCCAGTGCATTCTGGGATTGACCTATCCAAAAAGGAACACCTAGCGTGCCGTTTTCCTCATTTATAGCATTCTTTGTGCATGTATATATAAAAAAACCGAATTCCTCATTTATTCACAGAAACTGGTATTGACCAATAATCAGCTGACGACTTTGCCGAGAGGAATTGGTCACCTGACCAACTTGACGTACCTGGGCTTGGGAGAGAACCTGCTGCAGCACCTGCCCGAGGAGATTGGTACGGTTCTCATAATCCGCACTGGACCACACACACAAACTACACGCAGCTCACTTTTCTCTCTCCGCCCCACAGGCACATTGGAGAACCTGGAGGACCTGTACCTGAATGACAACCCCAACCTGCACAGCCTGCCGTTCGAGCTGGCGCTGTGCAGCAAACTGTCCATCATGAGCATAGAGAACTGCCCGCTCAGCCACCTACCGCCGCAGATCGTCGCCGGAGGCCCTTCCTTCATCATTCAGTTCCTCAAGATGCAGGGCCCCTACCGCGCCATGGTCTGAGACGCTCGCACACTGTACAAAGAGGAAACCCAGTCCGGCGTTAGCTTCAAGTCATTATATCTAGGACAAAAAAACAAACAAAACTGCGTAACTGGGAGGAATCGTAGCCAGTTATAGGTCCCCGTAGAAAACAACGTCTAGACGTCTGTTGCCAAAATTAATGTACATTAGTGATTCCGAAGAGGCGCTCGAGAAATCTTTCAATCATTTTTTTGCCAATTTATTGAAAGTCGTTAGAGGTTTCGATGCCAGGAAACAGTTGTATGCAAAAACAACATTTTTACACGTTCATTTTTGCTGCTGCTGCCGCCATACTGTATGTGAGTTTTTTTGTTTTTTTTTTTAGTCAGAGATTCTCTTTTTGTTTTTTTGATCATCCCACAACCAAAAGATTTTTATTGTACAGAGGACCTGTTTGGAAGCAGTGAACAAAATTTTAGTGTTTTTATTCATTTTATTATGTTTTTTTCATCGTTGTCGTCATTCTAGAATTGTGCCTATCCAGTGCAGTTGGGTGGTTTGTGATTGAACATAATTATCCAAGAGGTTTTTAATACAAAAAGGATACATTTACGAAAGTGTAATTTATACAGTAATTCCTTCTTCATTTTTGAATTATTGTCGATTATTTTGTCTTTTTTTTTTTTTTGTTAAATATTCATTCCTGTTCGCTTTTGGTACGTGTTTATTTAAAAAAAAAAAAAAAAAAAAAATTCTGCGAATATAGTGAAGCAACAGAAGAATCAAACTTATTATTATTATTATTTTTTTTTTATGACCGCAATCACATCAAGCTTAAGGGAGGGGGTGAGGTTTGTGATTGTTTACTTGTTTGCCATATCCACAGTGTTGCGCTCTGCTTGTGTCGGTGAGAATTGCATCTACGTATCAGGTGCTGATCAGTGCTAGCGGTTTAAGGCCCACGTTTACTGTGAGGAATGCCAAACGTCCATTCAACATCACTTTAGGTTTTATTATTCCACATTTGAAGGATTTCCTTGTTAGTTTCAAACTTTACCCCCGTGATTTACGCTCCTAGAATATCAAACAATGGATTATTTGCACCATTTATTTACCACACACCGCCCCTCTTATGCTGCTGCTTTTAATGCACTTTGTATTGATATTTGGCATCCTCTCACATAAAAGGGTCGCGTTTTTTTTTTTTTTTTTTTTTTTCGTATTACCAATTTAACTCATGGATGGGGGCATTTATTATTATTATTATTATTATTATTATTATTATTATTATTATTTCTGAAGTATTTTATCTTTATTTTAATTCTCTATCATGTATATTTTATAACAATGACTGAAACAAATTTGCCTACGCAAATTCGAACGTTAACATTCTTCTATTATTTCTTGACTTTTTTTTTTTTTCCCCCCAAGGCTTTGATGCTATTAAATGTTTTAATTTAAACTACTGTCTCACTAGTTTTGTTTCTGTATATATTTTTTTAAATTCATATCGGTTTCAAATGGTGCAGATCAAGTATTGCGATTTAAAAAGTGTTTTGATTATACGAACTTG
The DNA here is from genome assembly GCA_903798125.1 of Danio choprae. Classification (NCBI taxonomy): domain Eukaryota; kingdom Metazoa; phylum Chordata; class Actinopteri; order Cypriniformes; family Danionidae; genus Danio; species Danio choprae. The sequence goes on along the minus strand of CAIGQW010053658.1, from coordinate 722,045 downwards.
CAAATTTTTTTCAAAGAGGAGTTGTTTTGTTTGGAGCGCTGCACAACAAGCAGAAACCGTATGTATGTAGCAGCCACTAATTAAAGATTTGTTCCCATTGTTGGCACGATTCTGGCATCCCGAGTTTGAGTCCAGACTCGTGGACTTTTCCTGATCCCATTCCCCTCTCTCTAAAACTTCGCTTCCTGTCCAGCTACTCCCCTATCTTAATAAAGGCAAAAAAGCAGCAAAATTAAATCGTATTAAAATTTGTTCCCATCCGGTAACACATCAGTACATTTTAGAAATTAATATTTTATTTTAAGTACATTGTACACTGTTAACTTTTTTTTTTTTTACTTTATGTACTTTAGGTACATCGTAAACACTTTGTTCAATTGTTTTCAGTACATTGTTTGCTTGATTTACTAATTCATGAATTCGTTTTCCTTATATTCTATTGACTTTATTCTGCTATGTGGAAGTGCGCTCGTTTATGCGATTGTTTTAGAACTTCCGATTCAGTTTCCTGTGGGAGAAATGACTATGAATAATAAATGGCAGTAAACGGTCAAAGTACTTCCTCTACAAACAAGTGTGTTCATGACTATACAGACAAAGTAGAATAATATAATAAGAAAACATCAGTCTGCAAAATCAAGCAGCAGAGCGAGCTGTTTTTAACATCTTAAAATGAATGGAAGAGAATGGGACCGGAAGTCTCGAGCCTAAAAGATTTAAATAGCTGCACCCGCTTGTACGCGAAGAATAAGGTCAAAACATTGTGTGCAAAATTTGTAACTCTTTGTGCGAAGTTTTCTAATTTGTTTCAAGTAAATTTTGGGCATGATTTACTGAAAATTATGTAAAGAATGTAAAAATGGTTTAGTAAATTGTGCACAATGTGTATGAGAAAAACATGATTTATTTATATATTTATACAAGTCATATGGACAAATTGTTAATTTGTGGCTGCGATATAAATATCAGTTTTGCTTGTTACATTCAGGCCCCCCTTTTTTTATTACATATATTATATCAAGTGACTGTAAATTTCCATTTTCACTCTAGTCTCATCAAGCCAAATGTATTTAGTTTTGTGTCTAGTCCACGCTGTTTTCTTTTCTCTCGTCTTCGTTCCCTCACTCCTTACTTTTATTGGTAAAGACATTTTGTAAATTGGCAGCAGTGTAAATGCTTCGGAGAGGCACTTCGCATTCATGGGGCCATGAAAAGGACACAAATTGCTGCTTTTTTTTATCAACCAGCAGAACCTGTTGCTGCTTTATGGACCTCCTAGAAATGTAATGCTGTACAAGAATCGGCTCAGATGAGATGTTACGGACTGTTTTTTGTTTTGGGCCGGTTCGACCAGCACAGACGTTCTGCTACAGATGAAATCCCTCTGGACCTGCTCGGCCCATACGGTGCATATCTTGCACCTGATGCAGACTCTGAATATAAACAAACAAACAAACAAACTAAAAGAAGACAAAAATACAAACATTGTAAAAAGGGCTTTCTCTGTTCATGCTTAAATATACACCAGAGGCATTGCATTCCTGGTTTTGTATAAAAGCTTAGAACTGTACATTTGAGTTTTCTTTTGTGCGTGCGTGCGTGCGTGTGTGTGTGTGTGTGTGTGAAAGAATAGTTAGATGTTAACAAAATGGAATTATTATGTGACAATAAATGCCTTTGAGTACTTCAAGTGAGACGTGCATTAGGGACACCGTCCCATTTAAGGTGTTTTTCTTTTTCTTTTTTTAATGAATTTCAGCATTTATGTGCCATTTGTATGCAGAGGAGCGGGGCTGGTCTTTACTTGGGTAAAAGTATGATTGGTTTTGGATGATAATGCATCACAAGTCAGGAATGTAGTCAAAAAAAGACAATAAAAAGGTTATAATTGTACTTTTTGATGGTTCTAATCAAGCCGAGGTGGCAGTTTTAATTTTGATCTTGTATCGTTCTTGTGAATCCTTACGATTGGAGCTCAAGGGTATGGTTTATTTTTTATATTGTCTGTGCATTTAGCTCATAGAAATTGTATAAATGATGTTCATTTTCCATGTTTTTTTAATTTTTATTTTAAACATAGGAATGTTCTACGTTTCCTGCTGTTTTTGTTTTTCTTGCCTTGCTATGTATAGGAAACAAGCATGTTAATTTTCTTTCGTTCGACTTATTTTTTATGATTCATAATTGTATGGTTTGGTGGACAGGGATGTAAAAACAAAACTACAGAAATGTTGCTCTTTCATAACTTCGTTTTTTTCTTTTCTTTTACACTTCATAGGATATCAAGTGTTGTGCAGACATGTCTAACGTATTTTTCTCTTGGAACAAAAAAAAAAAAAGCAGCCTTAAAGGTGACTCTTGATTTCTCTTTCTTTCTGAATCAGCCCGAACAAGTAACAGGACCCTCTTCCATCAGATCAAATCTTTGCTTTGATAAGCATTCTTTAAATAAATGTTCATTTGACTGCCTTACGAATGTCAAATGTGCTCCTCTCTCAACCTCATTCATTTCAAATGATTCACTCACTATCCTTCAGCTTATCCCTGATTTTTTTTTTTAGGGTTGCCACAGTGGAATGAACCACCAATTACTCTGGCATATGTTTAATGTGGCATATTCCTTTCCAGCCATAACAGATTATTAAAATCCAGATCAATAATCCAGTCAAGATATTGTTTATTTCTGAAAGTATCTATCTATCTGTCTGTCTGTCTGTCTGTCAGTCTATCTTTTTGTCCATTTGTTTTTCCTTCTGACCATCTATTCATCTGCATTTCCATCTGTGTGTCTGGTATGTTTAGGTAGCTACTGCTGCTGGTTATTTCCTGGTCAGGACCAGTACATGACCAGCGAAGAACCAGCTTAGACCAGTAGCCATAAACTACCTTACCAGCATATGCCGTTTTAATTTTTTCAGCTCTCTGTGTCTGTATGCCTGTCTATTTATATGCATCTATTGATCTATATCCGTTTGTCTGTCTGTCACGGAAATATCATAAACATAACATTATTATCTAACTGCATAAATTAGTTGCGGACAGATCTCTGTGTGTAAACATTTTTAATTGAGTGAAACTGGCAGTGTAGTAAAATCATCTAAAACTGTCCAGCATACATGCAAAGTCCAATTCGCTCCCTTTGAGGAAGCTCAGATATAAGATGTTTTGTAGCACTTTAGCTCACAACCGCATTTCTCATATTAATTACCTGCAGTAAGTGTAAATATTGGGAAGTTGTATTTCCGGTAGGTGTCGCTGTTTCATCGCTGCTCGTTTTCGTGCGCGTCTCAATGACTGGAGTCAGCGCGCGCACTTCTGCATTGTTTACCTATTTTCTCATTCGTCTCTTAGCCTGCTACTTGAAAAAACTACTTTGGGAAGATGTTTTCGGGTATTAGTAGAGTTCCCACGGTCACAGATAGCTTGGAACTGTGAGGGGATTGTAAAATGTTTGGTTTCCAACCTTTAGAGACGTCATGGAAATCAGTGAGTGCAAATTTAGTTTTGTCTGCTCAAAAATGCCTCCTCAGGTAAGTATTCCTATACTATTTAGGGTAAAAAAAATTACCCTCAGTGTGTATAAAACTGCCTATATTTAGCCAATAATCAAACTATATCATAAACAAAATGTTCATTCATTTGTGCAACTAAAGATTAAAACTTAACACTTAGGCTAGTTTGTGTTGTCTTTTCCAGGTAAAAGCTAGAACAGACAAACGGTTTAGTTGGTTTAAACCACTCAGGAGCATAAAAAAGTTATTTATTTATTAATTTATTTATCTATTTGGCCAATTTTTGGCGTGTCCACCGAGCCTCTCACGGCTGCTGCTTAGCAACGTCAATCGGAGGATGTCGTTCAGAGAAAGTGGGCGTGGCTCAGAAATAGTCATTATAATCTCCCGTGCGCGTCTCCTGCACACACACACACGCTCCAGCGCGCTCACGGCAGCCTAATGTGATCACGCCTCTATTAGCTGTGCGCGCTCACGGCAGATCCTGCGCGCGCACAGCCGAGTCGAGCGCTGATGATGATGATGCGCGGTCCATCGACGAGATGCGAGAGATTAACCATGCAGTTTTTCTCATGCTGAGCGACTTTAAACAGAGAAGTTGCACTTCGAGGGACGTTTCTTAGATGCCTTAACAAGTTTGTGGGACGCTTCAGGCTTATTTCACTAAGGTAAGGTACATCCCTGTCTTACTTTTTCTGGTTGTGTAATTTTGTGGTGTTTTATGTAAGTGTGGGAAACAAATGAATAATTTTACCTTTTTTTTAATGTTAAAAATTAGTGTTATTCTTTAAAAATTAAATTTAGTGTTATTTATTTGTTATTAGTGCAATGGTCAAATGTTTAATCACAATGAATTGCATCCATAATAAAAAGTTTGTATCTATATATGTGTGTGTACTGTGCATGTTATGCATTTATTTGAGAAATTTTTATGTATAACATTTTATATGTATAATACAAATTATATATAAATAAATATATGTAAATATTCATTCATTCATTTTCATTTCGGCTTAGTCCCTTTATTAATCTGGGGTCACCACAGCGGAATGAACCGCCAACTTATCCAGCATATGTTTTACACAGCGGATGCCCTTCCAGCTGCAACCCATCTCTGGGAAACACCCATTCACTCTCATACACTACGGACAATTTAGTCTACCCAATTCACCTGTACCGCATGTCTTTGGGCTTGTGGGGGAAACCGGAGCACCCGGAGGAAACCCACGCCAACACAGAGAGAACATGCAAACTCCACACAGAAACGCCAACTGACCCAGCCGAGGCTCGAACCAGCGACCTTCTTGCTGTGAGGCGAACGTGCTACCCACTGCGCCACTGTGAGGCCCTATATGTAACTAATTTTGTTTAATATATTTTTGCATTTTTATGTGTGTTTATTATTGTTGTAGCCTATATATACACAATAAACATACAGTACAAGTACTGCAAACTCATTCATTCATTCATTTTCTTTTCGGCGTAGTCCCTTTATTAATCTGGGGTCACCACAGCGGAATGAACCGCCACGTACTGCAAACTTTTGTATGCAATTAATCGCAATAATTATGCAATAATCTTTTTAAAAATATATATATTTTTATGCATTTCCCTGTTTCATCTAATAATACATTTTCCTATTTCTTTTTAGATGTCAGAATGATTAGAAAGGTCTCTTTTTGACTTCAGTAATATGGAAAAAGTGAAGTGTCATCAACCAAAAACATAATTTCACTCGTGTGGAGAAGAGACTGTGACTGTCAGCTATGATTTGTGGGGCCAATGCAACCAATGGGACCAATGCAACAAAGGAGTACACCCTGCTGGTGGCCCTACCGTTGAGCGTTGCGGTGGGGCTCCTCATCCTCCTAATCATCTTTGGCAATGTCTTGGTGATCATCGCCGTGTTCACGAGCCGAGCTCTGCGGGCTCCTCAGAACCTCTTCCTGGTCTCCCTGGCCTCAGCTGACATACTGGTGGCCACTCTGGTGATGCCGTTCTCATTGGCGAATGAGCTGATGGGTATGTGGACGTTTGGGGGGGTTTGGTGCGAAATCTACCTGGCCTTGGACGTTCTCTTCTGCACGGCTTCAATAACTCACCTGTGCGCCATCAGTCTGGACAGGTACTGGTCAATTACGCAAGCCATCGAGTACAACCTGAAGCGCACACCGCAACGTATTAAGCGCATCATTTTTATTGTTTGGATCATCGCCGCCGTGATCTCCTGCCCGCCTCTTATAACAATGAAGAAATCTGAGGGGGATATCTGTGATATCAATAAGGAAAAATGGTACATTGTCTCATCTTGTATTGGCTCGTTTTTCCTGCCTTGCATCATCATGGTCCTCGTCTACATCCGGATCTATCAGATCGCCAAGAAGAGAACCAGAGCGCCTCCTGGGGACCACAGGAAAAATGAAGTTGGGAAGAAGGAAAACGACCCCCATGAGAAGCTCAATGGCATTCAGAATGCAGAACCGGATGATAAGGATGAAATAAATGGTGTGGACATGGAGGAATCCTCCTCCTCGGACCACAAGGTCTCCAATCCTTGCTCCCTCAAGAAGAAAAGCTCAAAGGGAAAGACCAAGTTGAGCCAAATTAAACCAGGGGATGGAGACAAAACCGAGGCCTGCCAGGCTACCAAAACTAGCAGATGGAAGGGCCGTCAAAACCGAGAGAAGCGGTTTACATTCGTCCTGGCGGTGGTCATTGGTGTGTTTGTCATTTGCTGGTTCCCGTTTTTCTTTACCTACACGTTCACAGCGTTTTGCGACTGCTGTGTGCCCGAAACACTTTTTAAGTTCTTCTTCTGGTTCGGCTACTGCAACAGCTCCCTCAATCCCATTATATACACCATCTTCAATAACGACTTCCGAAGATCCTTCAAAAAGATCCTCTGCCGGAGAGATAAGAGGAGAGCGGTGTGAACGGGCTGCTGTGTTGTCCTTTCCTCTATCAAATGTAATATATCACCTGCAGTTTACGGGAAGCACTTGTTTACAGTAGGCCAACATGTTGTGTGTCATTATACAACAAGTCCAAGCGGGGCTAAAAAATAAAATAAAAAAGACTTTCACATTCTTTGTACAAATGCAACAATGCATGATTATGCAATTACAGCACAATATGTGGCAGATTTGTCCATTTCAGAAGTGTGTTGTGGCGTTTTGATATACAGTGTGTGGTGTGGTTAAACTGTGGTGTGGTTTTATCATCTGTCAGCGTGAAAATATACGAAGACAATGCATCTCAAACCACACTGGATGTCATTCAAAATGTGAAAAACTTGAGACAAAAGGAACTATTGAAAAAGAAACAGTGCCAAATGAGTAAGAACTGATTGTTGGTTTGGCCTTCAAACTAAATATCGTGCTGCGAAACTGTCCAACTGCGCCTCAACGTGCATGTCGATGTCTTCTCACAGGGCCCGTTTATGCCCCTGACATGTTGTATAATTAATTGTGAAGGTGTTGATATTGTTCGTTGAACAAATTGTCTTTTCTATCCCTGCCAGTAATGGTTCGTTTAAAATCTTGCTGTGGACCATTAAGCGAAAAGATGTTGAGCTCGTCTGACTGGAACCCGACAGGCCGGTGTCACAACAAATTTCTCCGGCTTCAATTGTAGATTATACTTGTCATCCTAGATATAATGGATGGATCTTTAGTACCACAACATCACAGTGATGGTTACAGCCTGCAACTAATAAACCATGTGTCAAACTGGCTGCTGGTTTAGCTGCTGAAATGGCAGAAACGCACAACAAAACTGAGTTGAATATTCAGCATGATATCGAATGACTGATGACACAGGTCAAGGTGAGGTCAGGCTCTTTTGTCTTTTCCCTCGGGAGGCGCAGAGAGGCCTGAGAAACCCAGTTGGAGTGAGATGGAATGAGTGTCTGGTCCAATTTTTGTGTGACCAAGTAAAATGATTAAAAACAAAGGTCTTGAATGACATCTACAAACTACCCGTCACTGTGCATTATTGCCATATCTGAAAACCTAATCGTGATGTATGACTCACTTCGATATACAGGCTTTTTTCTGGGTGTCCTGGTTGTGCTCTCAACATGTTTAACCACTGAGGTCTGAAAAACCTAATGTATTTTCAACAAAGAGAGATATAACTCTGAAAATAAAAAGTGAGGAGCCTTTTTTGGTCTGTTATTATTCTAGAAAGAAATTGGAGATTTGGAGAACATGGCGTAAAAGCTTAACTTCTAGAATAATAAAATGTAGACTCGACTGTGTCAAATCAAGGGTGTCCAAACCTGGGCCACTGTCTTGCAGGATTTAGCACCAACCCTTTCTAAACTGATCCACTAGAAACTTTCCTCAAGTCAAATCAAGTCAAGTCGTGCTTTATTGTCATTCTGCTACATGTGTGGACATACAGAGGAACGAAATGTCGTGTCTCACAGGACAACGGTGCTACATGGATTAATCATAAATACAAACACAACACTGGACATAAGAGCTATTATAAAAAACCTATGCATAACTAACATATATTATAAAATAGAATAAAATACTTAAACTATACACATAAGACAGGCTATACAAGTAATTTTTCATGAGACTGAACAATGTTGTGCAGGAAATTGTGCAAAAAAAAAGGTATTTAAGATGTAATATTGTGCAAGAGGTATTTAAGGTTGAAGCAAGCACTCCCCTGAATGAAGCACAATTTAAAAATGCTCAGTGTTTCCAAGAGACATGGAGTGATTAGGAAAGTGTCTATAGTGCAAATGTGCAACCTGGTGCAAGAGTCAGAGAGACGAGGGGGTGTCCTTCCACAAGTGGTTTGTTAAGCCCACTCACCTGTATGGGACATACTCAGGAATGCATGGGGAGGTTTCAGAGGGGGGTAAGTTGACTGGAGTTGAGGGCTCTAACAACCTGTGGGAAGAAGCTGTTGAGTAGTCTAGCTGGAGCAGGATTGAACACTCCTACTATACATTAACTGAAAGAGCTGAAAGCATGTTCACAAAAGTGTGCTTACAGTAATGCTAAGTGTATTTGTAAATGTTATCTGGCAAAAATATTTAAAATACACACCATTATGTAAGTGATAAAGTATATCCAGGTGGTTGTTATTGCAGAATAAAGCCTGACAGTCTTATTGCCAGCTTGTTATATCCAGCAAAAACAATCACCTGGATGTATTTTCATTAATTTTCCTCCGGCTTAGTCCCTGATTTATCAGGGGTCGCCACAGCGGAATGAACCGCCAACTATTCCAGCATATGTTTTATGCAGCGGATGCCCTTCCAGCCACAACCCAGTACTGAGAAACACCCATACACACTTAATCACACACACACTCATACACTACGGCCAATTTTAGTTTATTCAATTTACTTATAGCGCATGTCTTTGGACTCTGCACTCAGAGGAAACCCCACATGCAAACTCCACACAGAAATGCCAACTGGCCCAGCCGGGACTTGAACCAGCGGCCAGTGCTAACCACTGAGCCACCGTGCTGTCCTTCTGGATGTATTTTATCCCACTTATTACATGACTACTTGACACAAAACGTAAATATAAGACAGAGAAAATTGTTCTGAGCTATATTACCTTGGTATAGCAGGATCTTCGACTGATTGTATTGTTTATTCAGGCCAAGAATCATCCTCTTAGGCAAGAACAATGGTTTTACTGACATGCAAATTGATCAATCACAGTTCATTTATATCAATTACATGCATTTGTCAGAGGTAATAGAGCTCATTAGTACAAATCCACCCTTTGAGCAGCCCTGCTTCTGGAAGTATTTTCCCCTTATTATTTAAAAAAAAATATATATATATATTCATTCATTCATTTTCATTTCGGCTTAGTCGCTTTATTAGTCTGGGGTCGCCACAACGGAATGAACCGCCAACTTATCCAGCATATGTTTTACGCAGCGGATGCCCTTCCAGCTGCAACCCATCTCTGGGAAACATCCATACACACCCATTCCCACTCATACACTACGGACAATTTAGCCTACCCAATTTACCTATACCGCATGTCTTTGGACTTGTGGGGGAAACCGGAGCACCCGGAGGAAACCCACGCCAACACAGGGAGAACATGCAAACTCCACACAGAAACGCCAACTGACCCAGCCGAGGCTCGAACCAGCGATCAGCGACTTTCTTGCTGTGAGGCGAACGTGCTACCCACTGCGCCACTGTGAGGCCCCAAATATATATATATTATATATATATATAAAAATTGATGTAAGCCATAAATCAAGCTAGCCAGTTACAAAGAGATCAAATAAAAAGGCAAATGTAATATTTGCTCACCCTCAAGTGGTATGAGTTTCCTCTTTTCCAATGAACACAAAAGAAGATATTTTGAAGAATGTTGGAATTCACTTCCATAGTAGAAAAAATAATGGAAATCAATGATAATAAGTTTTTAGCATTCTTCAAAATATCATTTTTTTTATGTTCCACAGAAGAAACAGTTTGTGACAAGTGGAATTCACAAACTATTCATATACAATTTGATTGTTTATAGAAAACATATAATATAGTATTATATATTAATATTTAGTATTTTAAGATTGAGGGCAGCACGGTGGCGCAGTGGGTAGCACAATCGCCTCACAGCAAGAAGGTCGCTGGTTCGAGCCCGTTGCGTAAAACATATGCTGAATAAGTTGACGGTTCATTCCGCTGTGGCGACCCCAGATTAATAAAGGGACTAAGCCGAAAAGAAAATGAATGAATGAATGAATTTTAAGATTGAAGGCAGATTAACAGGGTCCCCACGGCTCATGGAATATCATGGAGTTTTAGAAGGTCTATTCCAGACACTGAAAGTCAGGGAATTTTATATATTTTTTCTTGGTCTAAGTCATGAAATATCAGCAATTTTTTGTTTTTGTTGCTTTAAATGTCAGTTTCCATTTATCTAAAGGTATTTGTTTCTATACAGCATCAATAACTTTTGCATCACGTTGTTTTACACATTTTGGCATAACGGTCAGGTTATTTTTTAACACCATTTTATTCCTTTCCTGCTTGTCAGATGGCAGTCACTTACATGTTACATAAGAAAAACATGCCAGGTAATTGTACATTTTTGGTGACAAAATGACAACTTCAAAGTCTCTTGTTTCTTTTAACTTTTAATAAAAAAAGCTAAATTGAGCTAAATTATCCATTGTTGCTCTCATAATAGCTATCAAATTAATAAAAATGATATTCAAGATCAAACCATTTTAATATTACACAAAACAAAACAGCTTGTTTTTTTTTCTTCATTAAAGGCCATAGAAATTCAGCTTTTTAGTCAATGAATTAAGGGAAATGTCAGAGAATTTAACATTTGTCAAAGAGTGGGAACCCTGGATTAACTATCAAATAATTTCCTATGCTTTATGAAAGTGGGTGGAGCTAAAAATAGTTTTCTGCACTATGTACTGTGAATTTTCTGTACTGATTTTAAATTAACGTAAACAGAAGGGATCGACAGTACTGTATATATTAACCTCAGAGCTCATAACAGGCGGGTTTACCACTTACTGTGAAAACTCAATTTTCCCCATGAACAACAGAACGTTCCCTCTAGGTTAGAATAACATTTCTGAAACGTTCTCTCTAGTTACCAAAAAAAAAAAAACGTTGTGGTTTTGGTCAGTTTTTTTGGAGCCTGCTTTCTTGCTTCCCAAAGAAATGACCAAATGGGAACCATGTGGAAACGTAAGGAGAACGTTCTGTGTTTGCTGGGAATAAAATGAATGAAGCATTTTTCACTGTTGCTCTGTATATTTCATTAACTTTCTAATTGATAGATTTTCTAATAATCACATTCAACTTCTCAAACCCCTGGAGTTTTTTTTAACAGATAATGAACAAACCGGGGAAAAAAGCTGTTATCTGTCAGCGATTATCTCGTCAACTTCAGTTATGTTTCTCGTCTCAGCACAATTTGACTTTAATATATCAGTCGACAGTTAACCTCAGAAATCCACTCGATTGTGTCGCTGTTTGCTCTGCTTACGATTAAAAAAGTAAAAAAAATTCCCCTCCAGAACAAATTCAGGACAGCATTTAATGAATAGTATAAAACACCGCCTGCGGTTTATTCCCCAGCGGTACAGCAATACAGTTATACACTGGAGAAAATGTACTGAGACCTTCATAATTATGATGGATCATGATAATTCCACCTCATGTATGATCATCATTAAGTCGTCAAGACAGCGGGTGATAATTACGAAGTTTAAAATAAGGTCTTTATTAAACGGACCTGTCACTTTTTCCAGATTCTTTAGGTACTTGACATGCATTAAAGGGATAGATTGTTCACCCAAAGTGAAAATGCTTTCGTTCCTTTCTTCTGCTAAACACAAAAGGAGATATTTTGGTAGCATTTTAGTTTAGGTCAAAATTCATGCTATTAACTGTCCTGGCTAAACTATACTATTTTAATAATTTTATAGCAGAAATAGATTTTTGCTGTGGCTACTAACTCACAACAGTGGTCCATCAAAATCAGGTGTTACTTTGTATCAATGTAGAACAACTCCAATATAACTTCACTTTAAACAAAAGTTACACATTGTTAATTTTGACCCAATAGTCAGGGATGAAAGTAACACACGGGTGGGTCAAAAGTAACACAGCAATATTAGCTAGATTTATTAGCTTAATCTTCATCATTCATTCATTTTCTTTTCGGCTTAGTCCCTTTATTAATCTGGGGTCGCCACAGCGGAACAGACCGCCAACTTATCCAGCATAGGTTTTACGCAGCGGATGCCCTTCCAGCTGCAACCCATCACTGGGAAACATCCATACACACTCATTCACACTACGGAAAATTTAGCTTACCCAATTCACCTGTACCGCATGTCTTTGGACTTGTGGGGGAAACCGGAGGAAACCCACGCGGACACGGGGAGAACATGCAAATTCCACACAGAAATGCCAACTGACCCAGCCGAGGCTCTAACCAGCAACCTTCTTGCTGTGAGGCGATTGTGCTACCCACTGCGCCACCGTGCATCTTTGACCTTGTTAATGTTAACTGCAAGCATATTTTGTCCTTTATTTTTGCCAAAAATATTAAACGGCATTTCATTTTAAATTTCAGCTCCATCAAATGTTTCAGAAGCAATCCACCAATGCAAAATGTTAACATTTTCTATAATTTTTGAATATCTCTTATTATTATTTGCAATATGCATTAATCTTATAAAACATGTGAGTCAAAACACTGAAAACTCTAATGTGGAAGTGAAAAATAAGGTCTGAATATTAGCAGTGGGACATAAATAACATTGTTACTTTTGTCCCCACAGGAACTCTTGCCATTTAAACCTGATTTACTTTTGAACTGAAATACTCAAGGATGTGTTATTGCACTAAATAACCTGTAGATCACCGGTGTCAAACAAAGGGCCGCAGCTCTAGACCTAGTAGTTTATTAAGCTGCGGCGCAGTGGCACAGTGGGTAGCGTGTCAGTGTTCGTCCACGTGTCATTTGTTTTGTCATGTGATTCCTTTGTCTTTCTCCCGCCACCGTCATTGTTCATCTGTTGCACCTGTACTCTTCCCTCTTGTGTCATTAGCCTAATCATCCCCTTTACCATTTATACCCTTTCGTCTGTGTCCAGTGTTGTCTGGTATTTTGGTTCGTGTGGGTCTCGTCCTGTCTTCCCGTGTATGTTCCCGTAAGTGTTTAATAAACCCGTTTTTGTAATGTTTATCCGTCTCCCTCTCGTGATGTCATCCTCCGCCCTCCGGGCGTTACATAGCGCTGTTACCTCACAGCAAGAAGGTCGCTGGTTCGCTGCGTCGCTGGGTCAGTTGGCATTTCTGTGTGGAGTTTGCATGTTCTCCACACGTTCGTGTGGGTTCCTCCCGGTGCTCTGGTTTCCCATACAAGTCCAAAGACATGCGCTATAGGTGAATTGGGTAAGCTAAATTGTCTGTAGTGTATGTGTGTGAATAAGTGTGTATGGATGTTTCCCTGGGTTACTGGGTTGCAGCTGGAAGGGCATCCGCTGCGTAAAACATATGCTGGATAAGTTGGCGGTTCATTCTGCAGTGGTGACCCCAGATTAATAAAGGGACTAAGCCGAAAAGAAAATGAATGAATGAATGAGTTTAATAAGCTTGAATTGTGACCTAAACTAAACTGTTACTAATATTTAGAAAAATTAACTTCCTTTTCAGTTTTTCCTACCAGGACAGTCAGTAGTTACAGGTTTTCAGCTTTCTTTAAAATATCTTCTTTTGTTTTCAACAGAAGAAAGAAACGTGTGAAGGTTTGGAACCACTTGAGGGAGCGTACATATTGAGTACATTTTCATTGGTGAACTATCCCTTTAAGTGGCAGATTTGAAGATAAGATACAGCAGCGCATTTCCACCCACACTTACGGTAGTATTTGACATGAAGTGATCTGTGCGTGGATTTAATTACCGGGGGTCGTGACGTGTGAGTGGGAGACCGGTAGATGACCGGACACTCAGTGGGAGAAAAACTCTGACGGTCGTCTCTTCAAAAGTGTGAATGAGAGGGAGGAAGGTTTAAGGGTCAACTTCGTGAGGAAAAACAAATAAATATATAAATAAAAAAACTTGACAATTAATTACCTCAGCGCAGGTGAGGACTGAGAACAACCGCTGCCAGCTTTATTTAATTGTTTGTCAAGAGAGTCTTTGGATTGAGGCTGTGAAGCGTGTAGAAATCTCAAATAAAATAAAGAAATAACATTATCATTGTTTTGGTCCTGTAATGAACAACAAGCCACAATCCTAGTCAATAGCTGGACAAGTCACTGATTATTTGTTATTATATTTATTATATATATTTGACAAACAATAAATGAATAGTCTGATCTAATTCTACACAATAAATGTCATTGGAGCCTATTTAAAATCTATTTAATTGAATATAAAAGAATTTGCCTATATTATATCAGTATTCGTTAATAAATAATAATTAATCAACATTAACAAGCAAAAGTAATACAAACTAAAATATATTTTAACAATATATTCTACTTCTTAATAAAAATAATATTATTAAATACAGACAATAAACTTGGGTAAAGCAGCAGTTAAATATTTTAAATGCTTATTTTTGACATTGTTCTTAACTAATTTCACCACAATAATGATGTTTATATAATAAAATTAATAAATTCATAAAATATAATAAAATAATTGATAATAATAATAATTGATTATGTGAAATTATTAATTAAAATAGTTAATTACAAGTGATAAATAAAATTGCTGGTCAATGAATACGGAAACACACCACTGGTTATGATCAATAATAACTGGTGCTTGTTTCTGACAAATATTGATAGTTCATTCATTGATTTTCTTTTCGACTTAGTCCCTTTATTAATCTGGGGTCGCCACAGCGGAATGAACCGCCAACTTATCCAGCATATGTTTTACGCAGCGGATGCCCTTCCAGCTGCAACCCATCACTGGGAAACATCCATACACACCCATTCACACACATACACTACGGACAATTTAGCTTACCCAATTTACCTATAGCGCATGTCTTTGGACTTGTGGGGGAAACCGGAGCACCCGGAGGAAACCCACGCAAATACGGGGAGAACATGCAAACTCCACACAGAAACGCCAACTGACCCAGCCGGGGCTCGAACCATCGACCTTCTTACTGTGAGGCGATTGTGCTACCCACTGCGCCACCATGCTGCCCAAATATTTATAGTCTTCATGCTAATTTTTTTATGGTATTTATAAAAAATATAATCATAACTGATAGAATAATTTGACTATAAATAAATGTATAAATGCATTCATATCAATGTTAAATAATTAGAAGAAAAAAAGATGAATAATTAATTAATAATTATCAATAATATTACACAATTATTTCTTATTAATATAATAATTTAATAATGCATCAGTAGGAGTAGTAAAATGTAAGTGTTTTAATGCAAGTTAAATCATAATAATTATATCAAATTATCATAAAATAAAGATGATAAATAATAGGTCAACGCTATATATTATATAAAATATAATAAACATTTAATTAGAATAAGAAATAGGAATTTGTTGTTATTATTATATTTATAATTGGTCTTCTCACATTTGAAATAAATTTTTTCATTTGATATTTTTGCTTTTCCTCTACTCTTCCTTTAAAATGGCTTACCCAGAGGAATTTCTGAGTTCAAAATAAACTCTATTGACAGCATTTGTGACTTTGTTTTGATTGCAATCGATTGTGAAAGCAAACAAAAATCTCATCTCAAGTAATGAACTCGCATCACTACGTGGAATTATGACAGCAAGCGGGGGCCTTTCAAGAGGCTGGTGCCCCGGGGCCTCCAAGCACCATAATCCAAGCTTAAACAGGAGGCATTCAAGGCAAAATGTTTGAGAAAATATCCATCACATCATGGCTTTTGTGAGCTGCCATATGTTGCGCTGCATGATAAACTTTATTTGTACCGAACACTACCTCGGATGACTGAACCAAACGACAGAAGCAAAAGCCAAAACGCTTGGTCTCCAGATGCCGTCTTATTTGGAAGTTTTAGACTTGTTTTGCGGTTATCTGCAGGTGTACGTAAAATAGATGGTTGTTGAATTTTAGATAAGGCTAAACCAAGGCACTTCTGAAGAATCCCTTTATTTATTGGAAAACAGCAATGACTGTAGCACAAAATAAGATTACAAGTAGAAAATGATCTGGATCTGGCTTTGAATGGCTTTAACGCATTTGGACATCACTATTTTCTCACAGGCCTCACGGTGGCGCAGTGGGTAGCACGATCGCCTCACAGCAAGAAGGTTGCTGGTTCGAGCCTCGGCTGGGTCAGCTGGCATTTCTGTGTGGAGTTTGCATGTTCTCCCTGTGTTTGCGTGGGTTTCCTCCGGGCGCTCCGGTTTCCGGTGTATAGATGTTTCCCAGTGATGGGTTGCAGCTGGAAGGGCATCCGCTGCGTAAAACATATGCTGGATAAGTTGGCGGTTCATTCCGCTGTGGCGACCCCAGATCAATAAAGGGACTAAGCCGGAAAGAAAATGAATGAATGAATATTCTCTCACAGGACATCACTGCCAAAAAAGCAGGTCTTAGTCTCATGTCTCTTAGCCACAACTTCATCACCAAAGATTCTCCAGATATTTTCAATCAGGTATAGATCAGGACTGTGGGCTGGTCATTTCATTGTTTCAGTTTTCAGCTTCAAGGAATTACTTTATCTGGTTTGCTGTGTGTAATTGTCCTGCCTGAAAGTTGCTGTCTTATTGTGATGAAAGGATACACATAAAACAACACAAAAACATTTGCATTCACACTGTCATGGAACTACAAAAGAGCCAAAACTTTATTTTACGCCCTTTGGGCTCAGCCTTCTCTCAGTTTAATGACAAACAGCATGTTTCCCATCAGAGCCAAATAAGTTCAACTTAATTGCTTTCGTCACTAAAGTGAAAAGCCAAATATCTTGGTCTCCAGATGCTATCTTATCTGAAACTTTTAGACTTGTCTTGAGATGATAGGTCTCTTGTTTGCGTAGGTTCAATAAATTCATGTCTGTACCACTTTTAAACAGTGCCGGTGAATGCAGAAAGTTGCGAATCTTCAAAAGGTCAAGCTTAAAGAGAAGCTGAGTGCTTTCTGCAGGGACCCCACTGCGTGTTTTTCATGCAACGCTGTTAATCAATAGCAGTTTCTCTCTTTTCCTACAGCAGGCAAACAAAAAAGGCAGACATCTTATTAAAGAGAGTGATGGGAAGTGGGAGGAAGTGGAATAGAGGAATTTGTTTGCCCCATCCAGCGTGGTTCCTAGACCCTACTTTTCCCCTCGCAATCCACCCTGTGGGAAATCAATCTGTGTTTGTCAAATGAGCGATACACTTAAAGCCACTAAAATGCAGCTGTGTACCAAAGAGTGTGTGTGTTAAGCAGAGCGATGCAGTCTCAGAGCGCATTTGAGGAAAAAACAAATGGTAGAAATGCAACACTACGAGTGTTTAATTGCAGAATGCAGTTTTTAAAATGAGTCTGCGGGGACACAAACAACATGGGATGAATGCTAATGGGTCCATTATTTCAAGTCAGCATGTAAAGTTTGAGAGTGATCCCATAGGAAAGAACAAAATGTCTAAATTATGCATCTATCTGCAAAGTTAGCATCAGCAATCAGAGGTCAACAGAGGGAATTCACTAATGATTTGATTGCTATTTACTTGCTGTGTCGGTTTAGTTCACCAAAGGAATTATGCAAATCAGTTAACAGTGCAAAGTTTGAATGATTTAAAGTGGAGATCACAATTAGAGAGTAATTTATAATCACCTGAATTTCTCTCTCTCTCTCTCTCTCTCTCTCTCTCTCTCTCTCTCTCTCTCTCTCTCTAAATAATGTTATCTTCAAGAATCATGCAAATTAGTTAACAGTGATAATTTTTTACAAAGTCAGTGTAAGAATTAAACATTGACTATTGGATTTTTTAGTAGTTTGTGTAATACACAACTTATTTTCATTGTTTTTATAAATAATAATGACTCAATTCTGCTCAACAATTCTAGTTGTTTGACTTGAACATTATTGAACTTGTCTGGGGTAAGATGAAGCAGGAGGCATTGAAGATGAATCCAAATAATCTTGATGACCTCTGGGAGTCCTGCAAGAACGCTTTCTTTGCCATTCCAGATGACTTTATTAATGTATTTGAGTCATTGCAGTCGTCTGTATGGATGCAGTCGTCCAAGCTCATGAGAGTCATATATAATATTAATTCTTTTTCCACTGCACTATGACTTTATATTCTATACTGTACATTATTTCTGTTAAGTGACAAGACTTTTGTCTGAGCAAAGTCAGACCTTACTGTCCTATTTACACTTCTGTAGTGTACACTACTTGACAAAGTCGACTATTAAAGTTTTAGGAACAACATATAATAACTTGACTTCTAATTTATCATTTGGTGTCAGAAGTGTCTTATATGAAAGGCAAAGGCCTCTAGATTACGCTTATTTTACCAAAATAAAATATGATCATGCCTTGATTTTTAATTATTTAATTAAGACAGTAAGGTCTGACTTTGCTCAGACAAAAGTCTTGTCACTTAACAGAAATAATGTATATATGACTCTCATGAGCTTGGAGGACTGCATCCACACATCTCTGCAATGACTCCTATAACTTATTAATAAAGTCATCTGGAATGGAAAAGTCAAAGAAAGCGTTCTTGCCGGACTCCCAGAGTTCATCTTCAATGCCTCCTCCTTCATCCTACCCCAGACATGCTCAATAATGTTCATCTCTGGTGACTGGCCTGGCCAATTCTTGAGCACCTTTCAGGAATTTTGATGTGGAGGCTGAAGTATGAGAAGGAGGGCTATCCTGCTGAAGAATTTTCCCTCTCCTGTGGTTTGTAATGTAATGGACAGCACAAATGTCTTGATACCTCAGGCTGTTGATGTTGCCATCCACTCTGCAGATCTCTCGCATGCCCCCATACTGAATGTAACCCCAAACCATGATTTTTCCTTCACCAAACTTGACTGAATTTGTGTGAGAATCTTGAGTCCATGTGGGTTTCAATAGGTCAGTATTTGTGATGATTGGGATGCAGTTTAACAGATGAATCATCCGAAATGTCTACCTTCTGCCACTTTTCCAAATGATCAACTAGAAGTCAAGTTATTATTTGTTGCTCTTACAACTGGGATCGATGACAAGACTTTTGTCAGGTAGTGTAATAACCTGTGATAGGCTGTTTCAACAAACGATTATGGAAGACAAATTGTTTTTGATATAAAACTGTGAACTTTGCCCAACAGGGACAAATTTGCATCCCTGCATAAATATATAAGCATAAAAGTTGACACTTAGTGTATATCGTCCATGTGCAGACATAGGTGTCTATTAAAATATATACTATAGTTCAATTTGACACCAATTCAATTCAAAAGAGAAAGTCTTTTTTAGAGGTTTGTGAAGTCATACAATATATAATACAGTTTAATATGTTTTTTCTGCATCAGTCAAAGTTATGATTAAAAGTTAGGCTTGATCAGTCACATATTTTCTTCCAGTTTTGTCATCTCATATGAATTGTTAACTTCTGATGAGGAAGGTTGGCCAATACAAAGTGAAAGGAAGGAATCCAGTGCAAATTTCGATACACAATTACATTTTTATTTCCATTAAAATCTCACAATTGCTAGTTACAAAATATTGTATAACATTTTTTTGGAACAATCTTTATGGTTCAGTTTAGGTCTTGTGTTTTTATTCTGTACAAGTTTTGTCTTACAACAGGGTTGGGTTTACAATTTGGCTGTTATGTTAAGCTCTGGGTCATAGAAAAGCTTGTGGGTCATATAAAATATACCGAAAGCCCCAACCATAAACTTAACTATGCTTGTAAAAGCAAAATTGCAAAAATATGTGGCCATTATGCACTATACATATCATCATGACACGAGACCAAGGACCATCCATTGTGTGATATGTGTTTAATAAATGTTGTATTTATTTTTAGTTCATTTTCTTAACTATTTCCTTCCTCTGTTTACACACGGAGACCCCTTAAGTCACCCAAAGCATAAAATAGCAACCTCTGAGTAATAAACCTTTCCTCTGGAGACACTTTATTATACTTTTCAACAACAGTGGATATAAAAGATACTAGCTGACACTTTGAACTGTGGAGAGTTTGCGAGTTTAGATGTAAAAACAGCATCTGACCTTGATGTTCCACTAAATCAGCATGATATACTTTTGGTCCCCGGAGAATGTCTATGAGTTCTGTCACATGAACTGGAAATGGCCTAGAGGTCAGATAGCTTCATGCCATTATGAAGATGTTTGGGTCGGCGAGGACGTGGAGGGCCACAAATGTCATGAGACACTTAAACAGTAAGTAGTTCCTGCGGTGAGCAAACCAGCATGGAGTGAAAGCAGGCTCCTCCGGTAGTCTGTTCACACAGGGTCTGCTGGGAACGAGTAGCCAGTGCTTCGAACGGCTTCCTCTTTGCATCTGTTGCCCTGTTCCCTTGTGGCTGTTTTGATAAGTGGAAATTTGCTGCTGAAATTTGAAGACCTGCCAGGCAGAGCATTCGTGTTTGTGTTAGAACGTACGTGTGCGTGTGTGTGAGCATGTACTTGTCAATATTGAATTGGAAATTGAGGTAAACATTGGCTCGCTGAGGCAACACAAGCAGCGGAAAATCACTGTTTTACTTTTAATGAGACAAATTGAAGCTACTGAATAAATGCGGTGGCGCATTGGGTAGCGCTGTCGCCTCACAGCAAGAAGGTCACTGGTTCGAGCCTCGGCTGGGTCAGTTGTCGTTTCTGTGTGGAGTTTGCATGTTTCCCTGTGTTCGTGTGGGTTTCCGGGTGCTCTGGTTTCCCCCACAAGTCCAAAGCCATGAACTATAGGTGAAATAGGTAAGCTAAGTTGTCTGTAGTGTATGTGTGTGTGTGTGTGTGTGTGTGTGTGAATGAGTGTGTATGGGTGTTTCCCAGTGATGGGTTGCAGCTGGAAGGGCATTCGCTGCATAAAACATGTGCTGTATAAGTTGTCGGTTCATTCCGCTGTGGCGACCCCTGATTAATAAAGGGACTAAGCCGAAAAGAAAATGAACTCTTTTAGTTTTTTCGATTCACGACGGCTCGCTAAAATGCTCCGCCCACAACAAAACCTCATTAGTTGAAGAATCCCGCCTTACGAACGTAACATCAAATCTGATTGGCTGTCCTCAGGGAGCACAGTCAGTGTCCTTCACTAGTGTGTGTGTGTGGAGAAACAAATGACTTGACGCCGGATTTGACTAGGTAAGCTCTGTCAACAACATTCAATATTATATGACACTGCATAACAATATCTTCTGTCACAGGAAATAATTTAGTTTATTTCTAGAGTTCGGAAAAACACTTTGTCACAGAATTGACAGTTTCACACGTACAATAGCGGTCTGTGGGCAGTCATTTGTTTGTTCGTACTTCACAGACTGAGAGATGAGTTGAAATTACTTCCAATGCGAGCTGACAGTATTTCACAGAAACTATAGATACGCCTTGTATTGAACCAGAACATTCCTTTAAAACTTTCCTTTGACTGTAGGTAGAAAAGCTGATCCCACTCTGGCCGTATTTCACCGCTGATTTTATTAAGTTCTTTTATATGCTTTCATTTTGTCATAAGAGTGAGAAAAGACATGGCGCCTTGCACACACATACTCAGGCTAACGTCTCTAATCTAATCACTAGGAGAATAGCTTATGTGAGTAGGCCGACCGTAAATCCACACCAGACAGTAGCCAGACCTGCATGTGTCTCCTTCGGTTTAATAATGCTACGGCTAAGATGAACAAATTTAACCATTCTACCCGAGGGGTTAGTCGCTGCTGTATTTATGTCTTAATGCTGAACAAACCCAATGAAAAAATGGAAGAAAGATGATGAACTTCTGATCTGAGGTGGTCTGTTTGTAGTCTAATGTAATAAAAAATGTCAAAGTTAAAAAAGTATAATGACAAGTACTATATTATTAGTTGGTTTATGAGCTGACAGACATCTGCAATCAACATTTCTGTCAATGACTTTTAAAAAATTAATATTTTATAAGGTTTTCTAGTGATGCTATTGAAGAACATGCTTTTTTTTTTGTTTCTCAATGAACATTTCAGTCTTTATTTTGTAAAGAACGTTTTAAAATGTAAATATCTAAAGACACCTTTTATACTGTAAATAAGGTAAATTAATTTTCCTTCTGCTTAGTCCCTTATTTATCAGGCGGAATGAACCACCAACTATTCCGGCATATGTTTTACACAGCGGATGCACTTCCAGCCACAGCCCAGTACTGGGAAAACCCAAACATTCTCGCATTCACACACACTCACACACTACGGCCAATTTTGTTGTACCCAATTCACTTAGAGTGCATGTCTTTGGACTGTGGGGGAAACCGGAGCACCCGGAGGAAACCCATGCAAACACAGGGGAACATACAAACTCCACACAGAAATGCCAACTGTTCCAGCTGGAACTCGAACCAGCGACCTTCTTGCTGTGAGGCAACAGTGCTAACCACTGAGCCACCGTGCTGCTAAATAAGGTTCAGTGGATGTTAAATGTTCTTCATAGAACCGTAGATTACAATTAAGCACCTTTATTTTTTAATGGTTCTTTTTGCAACAACAACAATTAAACACACAATGAGAATCCTTTGCTAAACATCTTTGCACTATAAGAACAATATGAAATCGTCCAGTAAGTTTCAATCCAAATCATTTTCCTGTTTGCCCTTAACAAGTTTTAAAGAACAAACCGGATAGACCATGACAAGCAAGTCTTCTTCGCGCGCTTGCTATGCAAATCATGCCCCGATCCATTATAAAACCATTTTTATTGAATATTTTCCATTTCATGCTTTTGTTAATGCCTTGATATATCTTGGTCCCTTTGTGATGTCGGTTAATTTATTGCAATGTTCCCAATCCAACAGATGAATCATAAAAAAAAACACGTCAAATTTATCCAGGTGAACAAGGTCTTAAATAACAAAATACAGCATTACATAAATTCGGAACATGACTCATTCAAAGGATTTTCATTTCAAAATAAAAATAGAAAAATAATTGGTCGGGGCGGTGGCGGCATCAATTTCCCTTCATTCTTTCATGCCCTCTCTCTAGGGCGCTTACTCATAATTGATGTGCAGGTAATTTGTAGGGTCCGTTGGGGTCCCTGGGGGAAAGATATGCTGAGGGAGAGAGAGAAAAAGAGGACATGAAGAGGTGGTTTTAATCTAAAGAGGAAAAATCGCTCAGAAGGAGCTGCACTTAGAAAAATGTTGAATACTGGGTATAATTTAATATTGTTATAAATAAGAAGATGTGGGCTGCGTGGTGGCACAGTGGGTAGCATGATCGCCTCACAGCAAGAAGGCCGCTGGTTCGAGCCTCGGCTGGGCCAGTTGGCATTTCTGTGTGGAGTTTGCATGTTCTACCTGTGTTGGCGTGGGTTTCCTCCGTGTGCTCCAGTTTCCCCCACAAGTCCAAAGACATACAGTATAGGTGAATTGGGTAGGCTAAATTGTCCGTAGTGTATGTGTGTGAATGTTTCCCAGTGATGGGTTACAGCTGGAAGGGCATCCGCTGCGTAAAATATATGCTGGATAAGTTGGCGGTTCATTACGCTGTGGCGACCCCAGATTAATAAAGGGACTAAGCCGAAAAGAAAATGAATAAGAAGATATTTTCAGCTTAAAGGTTATTTTAGCTACATTATTGCTGTTGCTATTTAACGAATACATATTACTAATCCACCATCTCCACTGTTTTTTTTTAATATTTAGAATTGTAAACAATTTCTGTCATTTGGACATTGTGTTTATTGTAAATGTGACTGCAATTAAGTCTTAAGTACCACAGAGACATGACATGGTACATGTAAATCATATTATTTGTCATTTTTTCACTCTAAAATAAAAAATACACACACATTTTAACCATTGGAATTATAAATATGTACATATTGTCATGCTCGTTGTGACCACAAAAGTACGAAACACTGGGATTATCAAAACATACATGTATTTATTTACAAACTCACGGGAACATCGACATCGACAAGGAATCTTGGGGTGAAGACAACATGGGAGGACGATTGGGATGATGTGCTGACAATACATTGACAGGTAGACAATACAATACCGGGCCAAGAAGGACACAAACTAAGGGGTATAAATACAAGGGGAACATGATAAAATGAAAGACACAGGGGATGAACACAGGTGAAACTAATGAACATTGAAAACGGCGGGAAACAGAACAAAGGAATGACATCACAAGGGAAACACAGAACAGATACCTGACACATCTATATTAACAACAATAATTTTCCTATTTAAAGCTTCACACTTCTGTAGTTACATTGTGTTCTAAGACCAAGGGAAAATGAATGGTTACTATTTTCTAGGCTGATATGGCTGGAATTATTCTCTTTGCAGCTGTACCTTGGCTGCAGCTAGCGCAATAATATTAAGCAGCACCTACACTTGTAACTACAGAAGCGTCAAGCTTTAAATAGGAAAATTAACTCTTTAGTCAATTTTGA
>CAIGQW010053658.1:675664-689118 GCA_903798125.1 Danio choprae | reverse complement strand
GTGTGTGTGTGTGTGTGTGTGTGTGTGTGTGTGTGTGTGTGTGTGTGAATGCGAGAGTGTATGGGTGTTCCCCAGTACTGAGTTGTGGCTGGATGGGCATAAAACATATGCTGGAATAGTTGGCGGTTCATTCCGCTGTGGCAACCCATAATAAAAAAGGGACTAAGCCGAAGGAAAATGAATGAATGAATGAATGAATATTTAAAAATATAACTTTAAAATTGGAGGATGCACTCTTTCAATTCCCCAATATCCTTATTTGTTTTTAAATGAAACATTTCATGACTCTTGTTTTATTTATGAAGGCCAGTTTTTTTATATAAAGCTATTTTATGAATTTTCATTACATATTTGTTCATTTTATAAGATGCAACTGTCTATAATTTTCTTTATGTGCCATGATTTTAAGACCGCACCATAATTAGAAAAAAAGGCAAGCATTTAGAAGATTATTAATTCCTTTTGCTTATGTGTTTAGTGTACACTTATTCAGTCACCAATTGAATAAACACATCAGCGCATTTAATAAGGGAAATAAATGCAGCATGATGTGAGATCAGAAAGCTCCGAAGATGTTCTTGTCTCTTTTGATGAAAACCTGTCCTTGGCTCGCATGAGCAGTGCTTCATTCAGTATAACATTTAGCATTTATTTATTATGTAAATCCTCTGAAAGTAAATGTAATCAGCTGGAAGCATTTGGCTGTACCTTTAAAACTCTAAAATGAAATATTGATTTCACAAAACACACACAGACACACGCATACTTGTATACTGTACAGTGCTCAGCATATATGAGTACACCCCCCACAAGTCTCTCATTTAAATGAATATTTTCTATAAGATGCTTTACAGTATTATATTTGTGCATATACATTAGTTTAGTCAATACTGAAGCCACATCTGGAGCTAACAAAACAACTTACAATAATGGGTCAAAAAATAGTACCCCAAATTTATGTTAGGGAAATAAATTAAATAAAATGTTCAAATTTTTTTTCAATATTGCACATGCATTTAAATGTATTATCTGTCCATTTCTAAAGATGTTCTGTGGCTAAAATATTATTTTAATAAATATATCTGTTTAATAAATCTGTTTGGTTCAAATGCACCAATATATATTACCCATATTCACTGAGAAACGGATAAAAATATTTATTTTCAAAATGGGGTGTACGCATATATGCTAAGCACTGTATATGGTTTACGAGAACTCTTCATTGCCGTAATGTATTTTATACAGTAAAAAATGCTTATTATTGCCTTAACCTAAACCCAATGAGTTTAATTATCCAATATAACTTTGAATGTTTGCCGCACGGTGGCTCAGTGGTTAGCACTGTCGCCTCACAGCAAGAAGATCGCTGGTTCGAGTCCCGGCTGGGCCAGTTGGCATTTCTGTGTGAGGTTTACATGTTCTCCTTGTGTTCACGTGGGTTTCCTGTGGGTGCTCATGCGCTATAAGTGAATTGGGTAAATGTGTGTGTGTGAATGTTGTGGCTGGAAGGGCATCCACTGTGTAAAACGTATGCTGGAATAGTTGGCGGATCATTCCGCTGTGGCAACCTCGATAAATAAGGGACTAAGCCGAAGGAAAATGAATAAATGAATTAACTTTGAATGTCAAAAAACTTGTTAGAAAAGATTAAGCACTTTGAATTACGAGGACACAATGCATGTCCTCATAAACGACCTTAATAGAGTGCATCTAGGTCGTACCTACATGTCATTATACAATATCATGTCCTTATCAACCACATAAACAAGTACACACACACAAAATCTTTCTATCTTAAACCGTCCTGTCAACACCAAATCAGAAAGTACATAATCGTACATCGAAGCCCAAATCCACGAAATAGTCCCAGACAAAGCGTGGTGTTAAGAGATGAGCCATCAGCTGGATCCACACACTGCTACAGATGGTGTGCTATTTATTGAGAAGTCTCCTTTACCCACAACAGGTTCTGTCTGAATATGCCAGTATTCTGTGTTAATACCCTCTGGCCGCCGTCCAGTGTGCTCATCCAATATCTTCTCCAACTGGACTTTAAGTTTGGGATAAGTTTCTCTAATTGTGCTTTGGTTTACATTTGAGTAAAAGGCTTTATATATTAATTGCAAAGTTTTTTGTTATTCTAATTTTAGGGGTAAACCGTACAATCAGCAGCGGTGAGAGTTTGAATTCAACGCAGTACAACACAATCTTATAGATCAGTACCATAGGTGGCAAAAAATAGGCCAAAAAATTAGTTCATAACAGCTTTATTAAAAGTATAGTTTACTCAGAATTAAAATTCTGGCATCATTTACTCCCCCTCAAGTGGCTCCAAACCTTTATGAGTTAGTTTTTTTCTTGTTGAGCATAAAAGAAGTTATTTTGAAGAATGTTGAAGACTGGTAGCCATTGACTTCCATAGTGTTTATACCTACTATGGATGTCAAATAAAATACCCTTTAAGAACATTGAATGAAACTCTGCTGAAGCAAATGTTGTGGTTGATGTCAAGGATAAATATGTAAACAACTTAAATAGAACTACTTCAATGATCCATACAGTTTGTTTGTTTGTTTGTTTGTTTGTTTGTTTGTTATTTTTCAACGCCAATGCATATCAACTTGTGCTGCTTACAGTAAACTAGTGTTTTATATCATTGGCACAATCAAAAATAATAATAATAATAATAATAAAATAACAGCAGTTCATTTAATGTCCTTTTTTCAGGACTTTGTTTTAATTTAGTGTTTAAATGCCTAATTAATTCAAATCTGGACATTTTACAATTAGTGTTGTTATGGTTTAATTAATAAATTAATTTGTTAGTATTTAGAAACATATTCCAAGCATTTGCAGTGTTGCTTAGGAAACATTTTATTCATAACGTTTTATAACCTGTGCAATTACACATTTAAGAGAAATTAAATTTGTTTATTTGCAGTGCTTTATAATCTATACAGTTGCATCTTTTTGGAAAGGAAACATTTCATGTAGAGTGTTTTATAACCTAAACAATTACATTTTTTAGCAAAGGATATACAGCTAAAAATGTTGTTTTGTTTACACGCATACCAGTGTTATGAGTCATTTTTGCAGATCTGTGGGAATGGGATTTACTCGACAGCATTCTCAGCAGTGCGCAAATCATTTTTGATATATATATATTTTAATTTTGTGTATCTTTAAATATGGACCGGGCAGACTAGGAAAATGTATTTACGCAGTTAGCAAAGATCATGCACCTGAACTTGACCATTCATTCATTTTCCATCAGCTTAGTCCCTTTATTCATCAGGGATCGCCACAGCGGAATGAACCGTCAACTTATCCGGCATGTTTTATACAGCGGATGCCCTTTCAGCTGCAACCCAGTACTGGGAAACATCCATACACACTCATTCACACACATACACTACGGCCAATTTTGTTTACCCAATTCATCTATAGTGCGTGTCTATGTGGGAGAAACCGGAGCACCCGGAGGAGAACATGCAATCTCCACACAGAAATGCCAACTGATCCAGCTGGGACTCGAACCAGCAACCTTCTTGCTGTGAGGTGATAGTGCTAACCACTGAGCCACCATATCGCCTGAACTTGACCATAGCATATTTAATTTATTTTTTTATATAAAACTTACTGTAAGTCACATTAAAATAGTTTATTTTTAAAATAGGTATAGAATTCAGAAGGCGAACTGCATAACAGGAATAAGCTCAGGCGCAGTACACCAACACAGTATAAAACTGAACTTCTGATGGCAAATAGGCTACGTTCACCTTATTAACACACTCGTGTGTGTGGCACAATAGGCTGTTTTTTCTGAAAATGGAAACCTTCGCAAAGAAACTATGCAGCGTGGCAAAACGCAAACTTTTCTCATTACCGTGGTGGCTGTGTACGCACTAGATTTAATGGCTTTGCCAAGGGTGCAAATTTGTATCTAAACCTCATTGCTAATGCATGCTGGTTATTAGGAGTATGAAGGCCTTTGGGTTGTCAGAAAGAGCTTTTAACGTCCACATGGGATTTACCATCCTCTTTGGGGGAAAGAAACAAACTGAGACTTGACGTTTTCGAAGACTCGTTCCCCTGAAATCTCGCATTTAAATTTGTAAAAGTGATTTATGATTGTAGCTCGGCTTGTGGCACATGCATTTGCTTCTTACTGAAATTACAGGTCAGACGCTCCTGATGTTTCTTTTAAAAAAAGGTAATCACATCTGAAAAGAATTTCAATGAGGGTGTGTTATTGTTCATTGAACACTATTTGGAGTTTTCATAACACCTCCATCCCATTGCTAACGACACAAAAAAACTCAATTACGCGGTCAGGAATTCAGTGCAGCTTTAAACCAATTTCGCGTTTTGTCCACAAAATGTTGTCGTAAATTGATATCATCCAGGTGGTAATTTTGTTCCGCGTATTGAACACACATTGCGACTCGCAGTCACAAAGGGGATCCACGTTTCTGCTGCAACCTCTGATACCCCCAATGATTTCATATGGTTTGTATCCAAGCAACCCCCGGCAACGTAATTATCATTCAAGTAGGGAAGCGTCCACTTTTTTTTTTTTTACATGCACGCTCAACCATTCCCATCGTTTATAGATGCAACTGCAAACAAAGGATTTACAAACCCTGTCACATCCTCACTAAAAGCACCAAAAATAGTCAAGAACATGCTCTTCTAATGTTTCTCTGCCTTCCGTCGTGTTGAGCTTGAACCCGTGCAACACGAAAAAACCTGCCACATTTACAGCCAATTATATTTAATGGAGTCTTCGCTTGAGGCACGAGGATTAGCGCTGATAGAAACTTCCTTGTGTAATTTAGTCTGTTTTATTTGAATGCAACTGGAGCGAGAACTCCATGTCAACAAAGCGCATTGATAATATTAGTCAACTGTAATAACATTTCACAGACGGCGTACACATCCAGTTTTGTGTGTAGATCATATCGTGATCTCACATCCTGGACAAACGGGGTCATCCTGATTATTATATTTCATGGCCTTCATTCTCGGTTTCCCATTCTTTCTCTTAATTTCTCCAGTCCAACAGGTTGTAAAGTGGGTTTCAGGGCTGCAACTCAAATATATTAGTGTGAGTATGGCTCATTTGGTTGGTGTTCATCTTTGCGTAGTATCAGGTCGTAGGCGGTCACATCCTGATTACACAGATTGGGTAAACACAGCGGCAGACGCATCACACTGTATTGGGGTTAGGATGTTCTGTACATAAAAACACAAAGACGTGTATGCTTTACCAGAAGTGTATTATGAAGGAGTGTGTAAGAGGGTGGAGTAAGTAACACAAGTGCAGTTAGAGCTGCGCACTACTTCAAGGGACTGACATTGTGAAAAACACGGTGTTCCCAGAATCCCAATCTATTGTTGTCGAACTCAAAGCCACCACCAGAAGCTCTCAGAGAGGTGATCCTTAATCAAGCCAAAAACACTTAGACAATCGCTGTTGCTCAGAGCGCGGCCACCACAGGAGCTAATAATGGGAAAATTAATGGAGAACAATGTGGAGTGGATGATGACAGCTCTTAGTCATTCATGAAACACGCTGCTTTAAATCACTTCAGAACACGCTCTGTGTTTACACATTTAAGGAAGAGACCACAGTGTGACAGAGCTAAGCTATAAAATCCACTCTAGCACAGCCAGATTTGGACCGTAATTGATTCTCACCGTGACGTCCGTGCAGGAACATTTGCTTCTCCATCATAACACTTCAAGGATTGAGGTTGAAGTTTCAGGTTCCGGTTGAAGTTAAGGACTATTTTGTTTTCATCTGTGTCAATTACCACAGTAAATCATACATGTCCAAAAAAGGTTTACGTTTTTGAGATCTAAGAAGGTCTAGAGCAGGGGTGTCACACTTCTGCCCTGCACAGTTTAGCTTTAACCGCAATTAAACACAACTGATCAAACTAACTGAGTCCTTCAGGCTTGTTTGAAACATACAGGTAAGTGTGTTGAAGCAGGGTTGGAACTAAACTTTGCAGGACTGCGGCCCTTCAGGAACTGAGTTTGACACCCCTGGTGTAGAGTATAGAAACAGAGCTAGTTTAGCCATGTGACCCACATTGCCCATGAACATTCAGCTGTGACCCTTTTTTTTCTTGTTATTATTAGTAACCTGAACTGAAGTTGACATATTGTATAAAACAAGAGCAAAAAAGTAGTATAAATAGTAAATACACAATACCAATAAAAATTAGATCTGTAAAAAATAGGAGAGGGAGGGGGGGGGGGGGGGTTAGTTGCAAAGGCTGTGATATGAATGCAACATATATTTATACTTCATCCGAGAGCAAATACAAGACGGTCCTTTTTGTGTGACAGGTTTACTGGCCAGTAGAATGTGAGAACACCTTTGTTCTCCTCTATCAGAAGTGTCCAAACCAGTTGTGAACAAACAGGAGAGTATGGGGGAGAGATGATGGCGTCACCCGAGTCAAAGGGATCAAATAAACATAACATTTATTTGCTGATGACTGAGTTTAGATAAAGGGTATAGCCACTTTGGTTTAGAAGAAGTATACATTAAAACTCATTAAAAGCTCAGTGGATTCACAGCTTATCTAACAAACTCTATGAACACCTTCATGAACAGATGCTTGTGTGGTCGAGTCAACTATAAACCAAGCTTAAAAGTACATGATTGACTACATGTAAAAATTCTTTTGTATTGAGCAGAAATTCCAGCAATCCACAGATCTGCGCTTACAGTGCATCTGGAAAGTATTCATGGCGCTTCACTTTTTCTAAATTTTTTTTGTTACAGCCTTAGTCCAAAATGGATTAAATTCATTTATTTTCTTAAAATTCTACACACAATACCCCATAATGACAGTGTGAAAAAGGTTTTTGAAATTGTTGCAAATTTATTAAAAATAAAAAACCTGAAAAATTACATGTACATAAGTATTCAAATCCTTTACTGTGAAGCTCTAAATTGAGCTCAGGTACATTCTGTTACCACTGATCATTCTTGAGATGTTTCAGCAGCTTAATTGGAGTTCACCTGTAGTAAATTCAGCTGATTGGACATGATTTGAAAAGGCATACAGTGTTCTTCTGTGGAGAGAGGAGAACCTTACAGAAGGACAACCATATGTGCAGCAATCCACCAATCAGGCCTGTATGGTAGAGCCAGAAGGAAGCCACTCCTTAGTAAAGGGCACATAGCAGCCCGCCTGGAATTTGCCAAAAGGCATCTGACACTCAGACCATAAGAAACAAAATTCTCAGGTCTGAATGGAGTGAATGCCAGGCGTTACATTTGGAGAAAACCAGGCACCGCTCATCACCAGGCTAATACTATCCCTACAGTGAAGCATAGTGGTGGCAGCATCATGCTGTGGGGATGTTTTTCAGCAGCAGGAACTGGAAGACTAGTCAGGATAGAGGGAAAGATGAATGCAGCATTGTACAGAGACATCCTGAATGAAAACCTGCTTCATAGTGCTCTTGACCTCAGACTAGGGAGACGGTTCATCTTCCAGCAGGACAATGATCCAAAGCACACAGCCAAAATATCAATAGAGTGGCTTCACAACAACTCGGTGAATGTCCTTGAGTGGCCCAGCCAGAGCCTAGAGCTAATCCTATTAAACATCCAACACAGGCTCGTTCTGAAAACGTACCTCTGAATACATTTCTGTAGACTGCGAATTATGTGGCCAGAGGTACGTATGGCTGCATTTAATTTTTTAAATGAACACTACGGGTGGTATGATGCCGTTCCTTTTCGCACTTACCAGCCAACCGCTTACCTCCGTGTGGACGGCTTTCCCGCTGTAACCAGTTTGTCCAGTTAGCTCGCCATATACGATGGCGGACTTGAGACGCAGAGAGGAGTTGACCACAACGATGGGGTTCAAGTCCGGCGAAGAACAGTTCCAGAAAGCAGGTAAGACACAGAATCCAAAAAAATAAAATAAACAAGTAAATAACAGGGTGAGAATGTGGTAAAATCTGAAAACATGGTAAAAGTCAGAGGAGGGCTTTTTTTCCTGAATTGCTTTTGAAAATTGTTGGTTGGGTTTAGGAAAGTGGGTGGTTCAATCAATAAAATTGGTTGGGTTTAGGAAAGGAGGAGGGTGGGTCAGTCGATCGGTCAGTCAGACGTTCAGTCAGCCAAACAGTCAGTCAACAGCGGCCTCTGGTGGGTTCACGCGAGAACAGCAGGCGCAAATGACACTCACGAGAGAAATTTGAGATCTCAAAAAGCATACACAGCGGTCTCTGGTGAATTCGAGAAAACAAAAACTGCAAAAAAACGTACCTCCTGGAACGTATTTCACGTTCTCCAGAAATGTATCCACAGGTATGTTTTCACAATGAGCCTGGGTTGTAAACATCTCTGGAGAGATCTGAAAATGGCTGTACACTGTCACTTCCCATTCAACCCGATAGAGCTTGAGAGGTACTGCATTGATCACAAATTCCCAAAGACAGGTGTGCCAAGCTTGTGGCATCATATTCAAAAAGACTTGAGGCTGTAATTGCTGCCAAAAGTGCATCAACAATCAAACAAAGTATTGAGCAAAGGCTGTGAATACTTATGCACATGTGATTTATCAGGTTTATTTTTAATAAATTTGCAACAATTTCAAAAAATCTTTTTTCACATTGCCATTATGGGGTATTGTGTGTAGAATTAAACACAGACAATGTGATTATTCAGATAATTGTTTTGTCATATTTTCACTTATTGTGCTCCTTAATAATATGCACTGTGCATTTTATTTTGTTGCAAGTAAAATATACAATGTTAGGATAATGACGCTGAACTAGGAGAAAAAAAAAATCCAAATGGAGCATACACTAACCTACGTATTATTCAGACTCAAGATGGTTCCAAACAGTAAAAAAACAGCTGCGGGACACACAAGCATAGAAATATGGATGTGAACATATTCACTGACAGTCAAGATGATTTAAAGTACCTGGATGAGCCTTTATTATTCAGTGGTTGTTTTGGAATGTAGCGACTGACCAATCAGAATGAAGTATTTCAGATAGTCTGTAATAATGTTAATTGAAGCTCTTAAAGTGTTACATAGTCTCTTTAAATACTTTGCATTGGTACATAATAATAATATTTATTTTTGTATTCATCATCATCATTCCTCTTCTTCTTCTTCTTCTTCTTCTTCTTCTTCTTCTTCTTCTTATTATTATTATTATTATTATTATTATTTAAACCATTTCTGATCCTGCTTGTCTTTGTAAACTTGGATGTAGTCACATATGAATATAATTACCACACAACTCTCCTGTTTGTCAAGAGTTATTAGTAATTGGATCAAAAGATTTTCCATCTAAAATGCAATATGTGCTGCTCGTCAGCACTATATTTTTCAGCAGGGCTCCAATTTGGAAGGCAGTCGGTAATAAAAAAAAAATGACCTCACATCTCCATACGAACAATTACCATCTGAATAGGCCTTACTGTAGCATCCTGTGGATGGTCCTCTTAACTCATATTCTCTAAACGGACGTTGAGAGCATCTATCTTACTGACACAAAAATCCAACAAGTGTAGCCTATCGTCTAAGGATGAATTATCAACCGGGTCAAAAGGGACAGTCCATTGGGACTTCTGACAGCATTACACCCGGAAACAAGCCACTTGTGTATGTAAAATTTATGTAGATAGATAGGACAGGACTTGAATGTGTGCCAGAAACTAGTGAGCCGAATACTTAAACAGCATTTTAAGCCATCACAGATGGGTCTCCTGGTGTGAAGGCTCTTAGGCAAACAATACACTTAGAAAACAGCATATATCCTCTGCAGAGGAGACAGCACTGGAATGCTGAGTAAAATATGTCAAATCTATTTGTTTAAATAAGGCTACTTCCATAGTATGACGTACTATGCAAAACATACACGTATGACATACAAGTTTCAGCGATATTCTAAATTGTGCATTTGGTGTACACTTTTGATATCCTGTGAGTCCACATGAGAAGATTTGTGAATGATGGTAAATAGCTGCACAACCGAAAGACATTCATTGAGTTGAAGACTGTTGGTTGGTCAATACATGTATAAAAATGAAGCTGCCTTTCACAGTTTGAGTCAGATAAATAGTTACATTTTTATACTGGAATATGGTCATAGGACATGTCTTCTGAGATGGTTAACAAATAAAAAGCTATACAGTGCATCAGTTAAAATTAAGAGAATTATTGCCCAGCCACTATCAGCCATATATGGTATTAATGTCTCATGGATCACTTTTCTTAAGCCACGGTCGTTTGGAGGCCCTTTCCACATCTTCCATGGAAGACTTGATGGCTTTTTTCTTTGTAGCCCCAGTAATTAGACCTTTCATTATGACTGAAGGCAGCAAAGGATCTTTATCCAAATTCAAGAGGCAAGCAGTATGCCTTCCACCCCACGTTTCTTCACTCTTTTTAAAGCACCTGAATCCTGGATTAAGGCCTCATGGTGGGTAGCACGATCGCCTCACAGCAAGAAGGTCGCTGGTTCGAGCCTCGGCTGGGTCAGTTGGCATTTCTGTGTGGAGTTTGCATGTTCTCCCCGCGTTGGCATGGGTTTCCTCCGGGTGCTCCGGTTTCCCCCACAAGTCCAAAGACATGCGGTATAGGTGAATTGGGTAAGCTAAAATTGTTCGTTGTGAATGAGTGTGTGTAGATGTTTCCCAGTGATGGGTTGCAGCTGGAAGGGCGTCCGCTGCGTAAAACATATGCTGGATAAGTTGGCGGTTTATTCCGCTGTGGCAACCCCAGATTAATAAAGGGACTAAGCCGAAAAGAAATTGAATAAATGAATGAATGAATCCTGGATTATTTCTATTTATTCTCCTCCTTTAATTGCTCCTCTCAGGGAACCACAAGCTTTATCTGGAGCACCTACTTCAAAGTGACTGGTGTTAGCGCCACACTTGCAATTGCTACAATGTGGACCAGAAACTTAAGTTGCCGCCCCAGATTGGCCTCCAGTGTGAAGCTACTGTAAGGTAAACAGCCCAAATGCCATCTTAATCCATGCATGTGTCTGCTCCCCAGCCCTGACAATGGTGATGTTCCTCCGGTGACATCTGTGCTTGTTGATGGTCATAGGTTTAGAAATAGACTGAAAACAGCCCTCTCCCAGGAATCAAGGTAACTCAACTCAGGGCTGTTGAATCATTCTTGTCTGCAGATATGGTGATTTTCTGGGCTACGAAGGACATCATAGATCACCAGGCCCAAGAACTTGATCCTCTAGGGCAAGGATGTCAAACTCTGTTTAGTTCAGAGTTTAGAAGTTAAGGAGAATTATTTATAATATTTAATAAATTACCAATTACATTTAAATTGACATTTATGCATTTAGCAAACGCTTTTATCCAAAGAGACTTATACCTGTGAAAACACACCCGGAGCAGTGGGCTGCCCGGGGAGCAGTTGGGGGTTTGGTGCCTTGTTCAAGGGAATCATCTCAGCCGTGGAATTGAAGTGGATATATATTCTCCCCACCAACAATCCCTGCTGGTACCAGGACTCGAATTTGCGACCTTTGGATCCCAAGTCCAACTCTCTAACCATTAGACCAATGCTGGCCCCTGCCACAATTATGTAGTGTTTAATCATCTACCCCTACCCTAAATCTAAACCTACCCCTCACATCAACATAAAAATAGTAATTATTATTGGCCTGTGTCCAACATATAATGCTATTTTGATGTGCTCATGGCCCAAATATTCGCAGCTTTATCTCTTCTATACTTTCCCCTTTAACACACTTACCTGCCTGAAGGACTCAATCAGTTTGATAAGATGTGTTTCATTAGTTCACCGTTTTGTAGGTTCCATGCCTATCACAGACTCATGTCCTGGTTATGACTCTGCAATGATCTGGCCCTCTTCTGCTCTCCAATTCATGCATGTCTGCCTGAACTCCTCCTTGACGTTTCTGAATGGCAGCTTGGTCTGGTTTCTCTTTCCAGAGAATGACAGGTAAGTTGTAACCACTTACTGATCACCCATGAAGGTAACCAGCAGAGACCATGGGACTTGGTGTAAGTTTCCATCTTGGTGTATTCAAGACTTAAAGGGATGGTTATTCACTCTCAGGTCATCCAAGGTGCAGGGGCCTGTTCCTCAGTAGAATAGTAGCTGAAATCCTTGGTGGATCATATATTGCAATTCAATGTCTAGCATCCCTTTGAGAGCAAAGAAATCATATACAAGCAAAATGAACACAAAGTGAAATGGTCTTTCTTTGCAAGAAACTATAGACTATTTACATATTTACAATGTTAATACCTTTAATCCACAACCTCCCTCAATGTTCAGTACAGTCTAGAACACTTGTTGCATAATATTACTGCAGGCATTAATTTTGTTCTGCTTGCAATTGTGTTTTTTGTCTCTCAAAGGGATTATACGATATGGATTAAAGGGACATGGTTTATACGAATCACCGAAGACCAAAGTTTAAGATTTTTTTTCACATTATTGCAATAGGATTTAATTGCAACTTAATTGAGATATTCATAAATGCTCCAATACTAGCAGGGATACTAGCAGTCAGCCTTCTCCCTGTATTACAGACCTTGTCCTGCATGTGTGTGTGAGAGGTGACGGCAGCACCTGCTGGGACGGTTTAATATCCTCTACCCACAGAGCTCTGCTGAGAAGAGATGGCACAGGACACAGCTAATGTGGTTGTGTCTGCTATTAGCCTCTGGGCGATACAACCATCCTTACTCTCTCTCAACCATTAGGAGAACAGCAGGGGTCCTCAGCATTAGACTGAGTGGACAAGAGGGCAACACCAGCCCCTGTTTTTGTCATTAAAACGCATTAACCTCCTCTGAACAGACCGCCGTGTGAAGAGAGCTTCACCTGGCTTCAGATGGAAAATACTTGTACACGTTCGTTCTTTGATTACAGGCTCGTCTCCTGTGAGGCTCGTCTGAAAGCAGCTCTCTGATCTGTTTTCTATATAGGCGCCTCGGATGCATCTGGAATATTTTCTGCTTGCGTTTTAGCCATCAGAAAGGAGTATTGTCATGGAAACGATTCCCTCCAGTCTATGGTATATGGAGAAAGAGGAGATAATTGCGTGCATGTGTGTGTGTGCGTATTTGAGAGAGTTGTGGGTGGGCGGGGTCTGCACTTCAAATCAAACTGTTTGCCATCATTCATTTGATTTAGTCAGATTAATGCAGTGCTTTAGGATTAATACACGACCAGGTCTTTCTCTAGTATGAAGCACATCAATTTGAAGAATTAGGCTAAAATCTTCATTGATGAAACCCAAGATGGCATTAGGATTTTTGTGCTTTATAATCGATAATGATTAGAAATCATTAAAATAAAACATATTATTATATTACATATTACATAAGTCACCATTGTCATTGTATATATATATATATATATATATATATATATATATATATATATATATATATA
>CAIGQW010053658.1:644920-675654 GCA_903798125.1 Danio choprae | reverse complement strand
ATATATATATATATATATATATATATATATATATATATATATATATACACTAAATAAATATTACACATTAATTGAAGGGTCAACAGTAATATAGGAAAGGAAGTATATGTATAATATATTACATTATTATTATTATTATTACATCTATCTACATTGTCTGTCTATCTGTCTTTCTATCTGTTTGTCTGTCTGTCTCAAAAAACTCAAGATTAATGCATCCTATTTATATAAAGAACTACTAAGTTGTTAGAGTCTCTTTTTATTCATCTTTAAGTGAAAAATACATCAATGTCTTGCAAAGGAACCGCCTGAGAGTTTTATTGAAGTCAAAATGAATGGTTTTAACTGTGCAAAGCAAGATGAATTAAGCTGAATCTAGAATAAGTGCAGAAATTCATCTTATGTTTAAAACATTCTAAGTGGCACCTCAGTGTGGAGAGTTACATGATCGTGCTCACAGATGAATATATAAATTTAGTGTTAAATACCTTCTTTAAAGCCAAAGAGAGCTAATACAGGCGGAAAGAGAAACGGAAAGAGTGACAGATTGATGAACTGGCGGAATTAATGAGATGTTGACATGCAAGGGGTCAAACTCTTTCCGAGGAAATCTAACGGCGAAAGCGATATGCAAATTCTACATGAATATTCTCTGTCTTTTTTATCTCTTTTATGCCTAATGGTAATGGATACCCCAAGGGAAACTATAAATCTTGATCTTCCTCTGCCTTATGGAAATATGTTCACCTTAATGAACTGTCGATTTTTCAGATGGCAAACACTGTGTTGCTGCTAATCTTGAGCTAAAAATGTTGTTTACTTTTCACTATGCAAAGAGGAGCTGCAGTTATTTTTCAATCCTATTAAAGTAGCATAATCTGTCTGATCGACAATGATCTGCAAACAGTACGGCATGTTTATTCTGAAGGAGTCATGTTTGCCAATCAATGTAAACGCAACAAGGGAGACTTATTTTCCAAAGTCATTTAGGGACAGTGCATAACTTTAGCTATTTACGAGATCTATAACGCAAGAATGTATTGCTCATTGTTCACCTGCAGCATTTTCACAAGATTGTTCCACTGGAAGTATGAAATTATTTTCTTCTGAGAAAGAAATGCACAAAGACTGACCCAGTTCCTCTCAGTGGGACAGAATAAGGACACAGGCTTCTTATGCACACCCTTAATCTGTCCATCTTGAATTTAAGAGTCATGCCTCTTGCACAGGAAAACTCCACATTGTGAATCGCGAAACATCAAGGAAATGGTAAAAATACAATGTGTATATGTTCTTAGGTTTAGCCACTGTGGATGCAGCAAGTCATGAGAAAGTGTGCAAGTAATGAGTTGCATAGACCTTAGAACCCTAATGAAAATGAGGGATAGGCTTAAGTCTAAAGTAAACTTTGGTTGTTATGTGTATGCAAGTGTATAAAACTTGAAACAGTTAAATAGAGAACTTGTTTGTTTGTCCACAAGTTGAGCCATTGCTTTACATTCACAAACACAATATTAAATAATAGATGCCAATATTGGGTGTGGTCCTCAATCAGGGGGCCAGGGCCCACTAGGGGAGTTAAACTTCCAAGTGAACCTTAAGATGACTTAAATTATATCTTATTGTTTGGTTCACCTTAAGCTAAATTATTGTGCTTATTTCCTGTTTTCCCTTTGCGTATTAAAAAAATAGTGCCAACACATGGACTCTGCAAGAGTCCCTAAAAGTGTCCTGTGGTATCTGGCATCAAGATGTGAGCACAGGGGTGTCTAGTCCTGCTACCAAATAAATAAATACACCTGAATCAGACAATTAAGGTCTTACCAGTCATACTAGAAACTTCTAGAAAGGTGTGTTGAATCATGGTTGAGCTAAACTGTGCAGGACAGTGACCCTCCTGGCCTGAGTTTTGTCAAATCCTTGAGTAGTCAATTGTTGGCACCTTCAACCTTGAAGGGGTTATCATACCCATTCACATACGCAGCAGATTGCAATGAACTTTGTATTGTGAGACATTCCTCCCATAAGCCAAAACCCTGTGACCAGTTTGTGGTTTGTCCCTTCTCAAAGTTAGCAAAGTAAGTGTCATATATCTACTAAAAGACAGAAAATGTTACCTTACAAACGGTATTGTATATAAATCATATAAACATTTGCATATTATTACTGAAATTAATGTCAAAACTGATTAAATATGTTTTTACATACATCTACATAAGCAAATTAATAGATCGAATGATGGGCTCAAAAATCAGAGACTTTATCCTCATTGTTCAGCTTCAGATAGATTAACAATTCGGCTTGTTTAACCTCACAACTTTATTTGACATGTTTAAAAATGATTTGAGAGCCCATGAGTGTTAAGAGCACAACCATAAGAGCATCAACCATTTCAAAGTGACTTCTCGTCATAGTGAAAAAAATAAACACGTGCGAGCTTGTACATTTCATATTAAAATCAGTTTTATTTGTATTTGGCAAAGTATATTTGTAAGGCTTTTGTGCGTGTTATATATAGTGAAAAGGATAAAAACAATAACTTGTACGAATGCTGTAATGTTTAAATAATTGTCCGTTAAAAATGTGTGAAGGTCATGTGACCATCAGGAAGATCGCAGCATCTCTCACAGGACGCATTCTCTGTTCTTGCGGTCTCCCGAATTCGTTCTTCTGAGTTAACCTGGCAAGAATGGTCTCCACGAGAACGCAAGTCCATTCTCTGCGTTCTTGGGATTGAGAAACAATCCTTGTTTAGCTGGATCAGGTTTGTTGAACTAGGGTCGGAGCAAAGTGTATAGCTGTGGCCCTCCAGGAATAGAGAATGAGATCACCGATCCCCAGACTGTCCCCAGACTGATATTTTATTTATTTATTTTCTTTACAAAGGTTGGAAAACCTCCACATATTAGCCCCTGAATACATAGCAAAGCCAGTGGTTTCAGAGATACTATGATACAGTTGCCTTGTCATAACAACCTGGCTCTTGTCAACGTTGTTCAATCCATTTTCCTGCCTGTTTCTCCTGCATCCAAAACTTGGATTACAAGAACTGTTTGCTTACCTGTAAATCTACCCAGACATTGATACATGGCCTTGTGAGAGATGATTGTCATTCATTGTTTGTCTATTAAAACTTAGAAAGATGTTTCTTAGCTGAACAATTAGTATGTTGTTAATCAACCATACAATCCATTAAATGCACTGTGCTTCTGTTTCTCGCAGCAATGTTTTAATTCTGGTCAAAAATGAAAAGTGGTGCCACACAGATGAGTCTGTTGCATTGCATTCAGACAGAAAACAGCTTGTCTCTGGAATCTTGTTGTGATGCACATGGTTAGGTCATACAGTGTTAGCGCTGATTCCTGATAAACAGCTGTAAATTGCAGCTTGTGTCTTTGTCAAAATACTGGTTTTAAAAGCCTGTGTCTGGGTGAGTAAATTGTACAATTAGACATTTACGACAATAATAGGTTGACATGTCTAAACAAACCCGCAGGAGTCTGAACACATGAGCTCTGTGCTGTAGCAGGCATGAGAATAGCACTGCGATTAGTGACACAAACAACATCAACAAGCGCTCCAGGATTTTACACTGCTCTTGCTGTTGTGCCCAGCAGTATGAATGGATTTTGGGAAATGCATCAGAACTCCATTTCGTCTTGAGAAACAAAGCTGAACCGATGACCTCCGTTCTACTCGCTCTCGATTTTCTCGTTTTCTTTTTTTTATGTCCTGCCCAACTCTGGATCGATTGAAGCTCTCAGGGAGAAATCCAGCAAGGGTAGGTGTGCTACTTTTTACCCTGTTTTCTTTCTTTCCTTTCATTACACACAATATATTTTTGCTTTCCTGCCAAAAATACGATGGAGTGAGAAAAGG
The DNA here is from genome assembly GCA_903798125.1 of Danio choprae. Taxonomy (NCBI): domain Eukaryota; kingdom Metazoa; phylum Chordata; class Actinopteri; order Cypriniformes; family Danionidae; genus Danio; species Danio choprae. The sequence continues at coordinate 671,775 of CAIGQW010053658.1, read as the reverse complement.
CCTTTTCTTGATGGGTCAACTTGGATGAAGGATGAGTTTCCAAAGCTGGAAACACAAATGGGTGGATATATAGATTGGATAAGTGGTTAAATGTAATCATGTTATATATATATATATATCGCAGTCTGCAGTCCACATCTCTCGGCTGAACTTATAATAATTCTCTTCATTATAATAACTGTCAACACACGAACTATGCAGATGAAACATGTCTTAAGATGGAAGATAGTAAGCAAGAAATAATAAAAAAATTAAAACACTTCAGCTACAGCATAACAAACTGACAACTCGTTCGCATGAGCAGAGCCACCACCATAAATAATACAGTATATTTTGGCAGTTAACTCACACTTGTGTTGTTTGTTTATGATTTGTTTGAGTGTGTGCTATTACTAATTGATAGGCATTTGTCTAATCCAAAACATTTGTACGTCCATACTGTTATCTTTTGACTTTTTCAGTAATAGGAATGGCATAGCAACACACTGGTGACTACTCAGAACAGTTTAGCAACATGCAAAAAATACACAGAACTCTAAAGCAACCACATTGCAATGGTCTGTCAACAATAATCCCATTGCAATCACATTCACATAGGGACTCCCTAAAACCACACACAACACTTTAGCAATGGCATAGCAATGATTTATTAACCACAATTTGACAGCTAAAAACTTTTCATAAGACTGGCAACTGCACAACAATACCTTGTCAGTCAAGTAACCTTCTAAAAAGTGATTTTAGCAACTGCTTGCTGTAGCTGACCTTGTCAACCATTTAAAAACACCTTAAAAATAACAATTATATACAACTCAGGCTCATTCTGAAAACGTACCGCTATATACATTTCTGGAGCCTGCCAAATACGTCCAAGGAGCTACGTTTTTTTGCAGGTTTTGTTTTTGCGAATCCACCAGAGCCCGCTGCTCTGCCATTTGCAGCTGTTGTTCTCGCGTAAATCCACCAGAGGCCGCTGTCGATTGACTGTTTGACTGACTGACTGACTGATTGACTGACCCACCCTCCTCCTTCCCTAAACCCAACCAATAGTATTTTCAAAAGCACCGATTGACCAGCAATCTCAAGCGCAATCGCGATCTGCAGAAACGTATATAGGGCTACGTTTTCAGAATGAGCCAATGTTGATTATATACTAGGCATGGGCCGGTATAAGAATCTGACTGTGATAACCTTGGATAAAAAATTCACAGTACCACAGTATTGTGATTACTGCTCTAAAATAAGTTATTTTTAAATGTCTGGGTAAAAAACTACTTTTTGTTGGATATAAAGTAAACTATTCACTGTTCAGGTCCATAGCATGCTTGGATGTTGGTGCATCAGTGATTTATTTTTCAAATGTTTGCTGAATCGTGGACTGACCAGTAGCTTTTGTTGTGGATGGTCCTTTGCTGCTGGAGAAACTGTTGCACTAAATAAATATATGAAATTGTCTTTGACAACATGATAAAAAAAAACCCAGCAGGAACAATATAACAGAAAATTTTTGCAATTTTAAAACCGTGACTTTTCCAAACCGTGGTAAACCTTGAAACCGGTTATCGTCCCATGCCTATTATATACTAAAAACGGTGATCTCTACAGTTCAATTGAAACCAGAGTATGATTTGTTTGTCCCATTATAATGTCAGTATAAATATATATATATAAAAAGTGCACATTCAATTAAGACGTGATGGGCACTTGGAGGGCACTACTTGATGAAATTGTTACAGCAACACAACGGCTGAAAATTAAAACAAAAAGCTTCATGGTGTTGCATCTTATTAGCAATTTGTATTCTGAGTTGTTGCCATAAAAATGGAAACAGACAGGATTAGTAACTCAACCTTCAGTACCAACCTTCTGGTGTGAATCATTACACACTTCCCCCATTAACCAAAATGAATGTTGTTGTTGTTGTTGTTTTAAATAACCTAAATCTTTCATGGGTTTTCCACTACATATTTCAGTAAGGTTCTTCATTTATATTATAATAAATCATATAACTTATACCCAGTATATAACTTATACCTTTTTAAGTGGATTTGGTCACTTAAAAAAACCCTTAGCAAACAAAAAGCAACAACCTAGCAACCACTCCAAAGCAACATGCAAAAAACCACAAGTGCATAGCAATAGACTGTCAACAACAAATCCACATCAACATGCTAAAAACCACTCAAAATACTAGGGATGCACCACATTTTTGGCCACTGAAAATGATTGTCTGGAGCGTGTGCGTAACTCATACTTAATTATTTATGAACCGCACATGCTCACCAGAAATTTCTTGCTGATAAGACATTTCTATGTAGTAATTATTCCAGGTTTTCTGCCAAGTGCATCTAGAAGTTTTAGTTTTGGTTTCATCCCAGAATTTTCATTTCAGTGCGTCCTTACAAAACACCTTAGCAACTGCATAACTTCTTGTCAATCAAATTCACATAGCAACCCCCTAAATCCACACACGACACCTTTGGGCTGTCAACCACAACTGCAAAGTAAAATGCTGAAAACACTCATAACTCCTTAGCAACAGGATAGCAAGTTATTAATCAAATTCACATAGCAACCCCTTAAAACCACACAACACCTTAGCAACTGAATAGGAACACCTTGTCAATCTCATTTGCATGGCAATGGACTGTCAACCACAATTGCAAAGTAAAATGCTGAAAAACACTCATAACACCTTAGCAACCACATAACAACTCCTTGTCAGACATTCGCAGCACCCTAGCATAACATTTCCGTGTGCATATGCTGAAATACTGCCACTTTAAAAACAGAGGGAGGTTTTCTTTTCCCACTGTCGAGTTTATTTAACACCCTGCGCAAATGAAATTCAAGTCTCATATTGTATGACGATCCACGCACACACCTGAGAAAGACTAGACGGCTCGCAAGTCTGCACGGAAAAACTCATTTGCCAATTTGAGAGCTGATCTTGGATTGTGTTTCTGTCAGTCTGGATCAGTTGTAGCTACTTTGGCGGCGAGTGCGGCTGATCCGGTTCCAGCACCCGCAGTCAGCTTTGTAAACACGGCCTCTAGTCTCTGAGTAGCAGTTATTCACAACGACAGATGGTGACACTCAAAACTCCCTCAATCGCTCCGTTTTACTCTTTCCGTCGAGATGAGCCCCTCGTGCTCTCGCTCTGGATGTTTGCAATAATTAATCGGACTAAATGTCAATGCCCACTGGCTAGAGAGTGCGCGATTACAGACACCATCATTTAGCAGGTCATGATTTTGATAAGGGCAATTAAGACAACAAGCTGCTGGAGAAAAATCAATGTGCCATAGCCACGGCCTGGCTGGAGAGAGGGGAGAGATTTTGACCACCCTTGCGCTCTAGTTAGCGAGGTTACACCAGTAGGGGATTGATAACACACACACACACACACACACACACACACACACACACACATGGAAATGACACTTTCAGCCCCTGCAGCTTCATATCTCAAGAAAATACTAATGCAGTTGGAAATCAGGTTTCGTTCTAGATGTTCAAGGTGAAGTGTGAAATTTATGTTAACTGCAGAAAAGTTATTTATTTAGTTAGTTTGGTTGGTAAAACAGGAGCATTAAAATGGCTCTGCATGTGAATTCATTGTTTTATCATATTTTTATCAGTAATGTTTTGCATTTTAAAAAATTATATACAATGAAGTAAATTATGTATTAACAAATTTTTTTTAATTTTCTAATTGATCATTTGGTATCAGAAGTGGCTTATATGAAAGGCAAAGGCCTCTAGATTACGCTTATTTTACCAAAATAAAATATGATCATGCTTTGATTTTTAATTATTTAATTAGGTCATTAAGGTCTGACTTTGTTTAGACAAAAGTCACTTAACAGATATAATGTATAATATAGAATATAAAGTCATGGTGCAGTGGAAAAAGAATCAATACTGTGTATGACTCACATGAGCTTAGACGACTGCATCCATACATCTCTGTTATGACTCCAATAACTTATTAATAAAGTCAGTTGGAATGGCAAAGAAAGCGTTCTTGCAGGACTCCCAGAATTCATCAAGATTCTTTGGATTCATCTTCAATGCCTCCTCCTTCATCTTACCCCAGACATGCTCAATAATGTTCATGTCTGGTGACTGGGCTGGCCAATCCTGAAGCACCTTGACCTTCTTTGCTTTCAGGATCTTTGATGTTGGAGGCTGAAGTATGAGAAGGAGCGCTATCCTGCTGAAGAATTTGCCCTCTCCTGTGGTTTGTAATGTAATGGGCAGCACAAATGTCTTCATACCTCAGGCTGTTGATGTTGCCATCCACTCTGCAGATCTCTCGCACGCCCCCATACTGAATGCAACCCCAAACCATGATTTTTCCTTCACCAACTGATATCTGTGAGAATCTTGGGTCCATGCAGGTTCCAATAGGTCTTCTGCAGTATTCGTGATGATTGGGATGCAGTTCAACAGATGATTCATGGGAAAATCTACCTTCTGTAACTTTTCCAAATGTTTAACTAGAAGTCAAGTTATTATTTGTTGCTCTTACAACTGAGATTGAATAAATAAAGCCATGAAGTTTGGAGTATATAAAGTTGCTGAAGTGGAGATTTTGATAAAAATATACATTTTGACAAAAATGGTCTTTAAAATATTGTAATTGTATTCTATTTGAAATATGCAGACACAAATTGATAAAATCTGATCAAAAATATTTATAAAAGTTTATCACGCATGTTTTTTAAACTTTAAATTCTAAATTTAAAAAATACATATTTTGAATCGAAGTTCTTTGAAATTAGTTTAAAATAAATATAGGGTGATTCTTCAATTCTCTCTGAAGTCATTAAATGTTTCCCTTATAACTAATCTTTAATGATCAAAATGGTTGAATGGTTGGAATGTAACTCTACACCCTTACCTCATTTTGTATTCGCGGACTATGAATATGCTAATTAGTTCTCACCTCCACTCAATCACACTGTTCCACTTTCACTCAGGTAGCTCAAGTAGTAAACACTACACAATGGCAAGTGGCGTTCTTGGATTAATGATTATCCCCATGTTAATCACTGCAAGAGTGAATCCGTGAGTGAATTTTTTCACATTCTGGATGAATTATAACTAAGAAAGCGTGCTCAGAGGGCTCCCTTTATAACTGCTAAAAAGCTGTCACCCATCTTAGTTCGTCACGATCGTATCTGTAGTGCTCTACAGTTCACAGTTAATCTCTTATTTGCACAGCATCTACAGTTTGCTATGATGAGAGGATTTGCAAGCATCAAGGACTCGGCACTGAACAAAACTCCATTGTTTTGAATTGTTTATGACTAATGTAAACGCATCTGATTGGCCAAGAAGTCAGCAGATATCCCTGTGATTGGCTACATTGCTCAGTGCTGCAAAATCATGCTGTACATAAATCATTTTGATGGAGATAATGATAGTAATGAAGGTGGAATTGTTCAGAGTGGAGAGTTTCAAAATGTGTTTTAGAGGCATTCTTTAGTAAATTGCAGTTACTTTTAAAAGTAATAATAATAATAATAATAATAAATTTTATTTAAAGGCGCCTTTCTGGCAACTCAAGGACACCGTACAGTAAAACAAGAGCAATAAAACAACAAGAGAAATAATATAAAAATATACACAGCAATAGTTCAGATACAATTAAGTATTAAAAGCCCCCTTAAATAAATAAGTTTTGAGTCTTTTTTTGAATAATGTAAGAGAGTCAATGTTTCTGATGGCAGGTGGTAGCGAGTTCCAAAGCCGGGGAGCAGAGCGGCTGAATGCTATGCTGCCCATTGACGATAGACGAGCAGAGGGAACAGACAAGTAGAGGGAGGAAGAAGATCTCAGAATGCGAGAGGGAGCAGCAATGTGAATGAGGGTAGACAAATATGAAGGGGCGAGATTGTGGATGGCTTTGAATGTTAACAGCAAAATTTTAAAATCAATTCGAAAGTGAAATGGTAACCAATGAAGCTGCTGCAGGACAGGGGTGATGTGATGAGAAGAAGGGGTTCTGGTAATGATACGGGCAGCTGAGTTCTGAACCAACTGAAGCTTACGAAGGGATTTATGAGTGAGACCAAAGAGGAGGGAGTTACAGTAATCTAAGCAAGATGTGACAAGGCTATGAACAAGAACAGCAGTGGCGTGAGGGGTAAGGGAAGGGCGGAGTCGGTTAATGTTACGTAGGTGGAAGCAAGCAGATTGGGTGATGTTATTGATGTGAGAATCAAAAGATAGGGTGATATCAAGGATGACACCCAGGCTCTTGACCTGTTTAGAGGGATAAATGGAACAATCATCAATAAAAAGAGAAAAGCTGTCAGTTTTGGTGAGTGTTGATTTGGTACCAACAAGCAAAACCTCCGTTTTTGCACTATTTAATTTGAGAAAGTTAAGAGAGAGCCAAAATTAGGAGAATTAGAAAAAGGAAAATTAGAAGAGGGTTTGCCAGAGAGATAGAGCTGGGTGTCATCCGCGTAGCAGTAGAACTGTATGTTATATTTACAGAGAACATTACCAAGGGGAAGGAGATAGATGATGAAAAGCAGGGGCCCCAGGACTGAGCCCTGGGGTACACCCGAAGAAACTGTAGAAAAAGTAATAATTTTTAGGTACTAGTTCCTATAAATAGTAACTGAGTTAGTAATTGAATTACATTATTATAAAAGTAACTAGTGCAGGATATGCAATGTTGAGTTGGGATTATAGTTGATAATAATGGAGTAAAAGTTTATCATCTGCATGCATTTTTAAAGTGATAGTTCACCTCAAAAATAAAACTTTACTCACTATTTTCATTTCACCTTTCACTTGTTTCAAACGTTTATGAGTTTCTTTTTTATGTTGAACACAAAAAGAAGATATTTTAGCAGCTCATAAATGTTTAAAACAAGTGAAGGGTGACTAAATAGTGAGTACATTTTCATTTTTGGGGGAACTATCCCATTTAAGGCCTGTGACTGTGATCATTTCAATATTTCAAAGTTTAAAACATCCGGCCACAAGAAATTATAATGCTTGTAACTTTATTTATTTCTTTAATAATATTTTTTTTAGGCTTCTTTAAACTTTAATGGATAGAACAGTGTAGAGAATTGACAGTGAATCATGGGTAGCAGAGAGAGGGGGAGGATCAGCAAAGGACCTCGAGCCGGGAATCGAACTCGGGTCGTCGTGAGCACCTTGTTGTATTTATATTGCAGAAATACAAAATATCGCAATGTGAGATTTTGCCAATATCGTGCAGCCCTACTAATTACCATGGAAAGTGACTATTGAATAAATGGACGCTAATTTGAATAATTTTTTATCAAACAATGTATGCTATTTATGTGAGAGACCTATCAAATTTCAGATTTTATTGTAAATAACATTTCTACAGTGGAATAATAATATATAGTAAATGGTTTACAACTTAATAATATTTATTTATTTATTATATTAATATTTATTGCACTGGCCCGATAAGTCTAAAAATAAATTATACTTCTTAAGAAATGTAAGATAGATAGACTCGCGGATCACTTCACACATTCTAGATTGCTTGTGTGATGTTTTTGCTTTCAGAATTTTTCGCTCTAGTAATTTTTTTTGAAGTTGCGTGGAAAATGCAAATTAGGCGAATCCCATGTGTTCACGGTAAATGCGTTGCAAATTCTGTGTCATTCGCACCGCATTGGAATTCAGCTCTATTTGTGTTGCAAATTAATCTACTATTGCGAATACTTAAATTCGCATTTGGTGTGAACCCATCATTATGCTGAATTAAAAAGACTCGCATGTAAATGTGATAAGGTTCGTCTTAATTGTGGGAAAAAGAAGACAGGGTCAGCAAATCAGGTAAATCATAGTTTTTACTTTTTCTCAGGTAAGTCAAACATGTCAACACTTAGGATGTGTGTGCGTGGTTTCTCTCTCCACTTATGAAGGTGTCTCTCTGGCCCACTTACTTATTATTTCTAATTGGTCCTCTGACCAGCCGCCAGTGTCTCAATCTGCTCAACCCCCAACCGCCCCAACCCCCCCCCCCCCCCCCCCCCCCCCCACCACCACCACCACCACCACAGTAAGCAACTACAAAAATAATTATTTTCACCTATTTATACCTTTCTCACATTTTTGTTACATTTTTTTACACAATTTGGCAGTCTCATTGTTATGTCTATAAAATAAATATATTAAAATGCACATATTTCTAAAAAAAATAATATCTAAACAAAAGTGTTTGATTGATATTTAAACTCCTTGAACTCTGAGTCTTAGTACATTGTGTTCGAAACTTAATCTGTTGTATCTTTGTTCATACATACTGTCAACAGAAACTTTTTATGGGAGCAATACAATGCCTGAATCCTGGGAACTGCCAAGGCTGATTTTCCTGAATTACAACAATCGGTTATCTTCATACAATGGAAAGGTGACCTTTAAATGTAAAAACAAATTCTGGCTTGCATGAAAATAACACATAACCCAAGGGTCATGACCTCACGGTATGATTAGAATCTAAGGGCACATTCTTCAGAATGTTGACTTGGCATATTGACTATGAATTTGTAACATGATAATTGTTTGTTTTGGTTTTGGATGGTGGTGTATGCGTCTGAACGTTATTGGACGCGAGACAGATGAGGTTTTTGTTTTTGAACGCAATAAGCACCGAGTGAAGTGGATCAATAAATCCACTCTGCTGACATATTAATTTCTGAGCCCTAGTATTTCAGCAGCCGGTGTAATCAATTCAAAGCAGTGATTCAGGAGAGATAGCAGACACTAGAGTTGTGTGTAATGAATGCTGAGTCAGTACAATAGAGGTCTTATTGCATTTTGCCAAACTTCTTTGTCTCTTCCCCCCTCTTCATCTTAGCGTCAAGCTTTACAAAGCCAAGCTTAACCCAATGGTTTGAGCCTTTCATCAAACTAGACTTCAATGATGACCTCGGAGGAAAACATTCCACTGAAATGCACAAGTTCTAGAAAAGATGGCATCTACGTTTAAGTGGATTTGGTGAAACCATCTTTGCATCGTTCAGGCATAATCCTAATAAAACTTTCACCTTCTGTTCCAACATATGAGTGAGGGGTTGTTCTCTTGTTATAAGTGATGTGTGTTTTTGGTACAAAAATGACACACACACACACACACACACACACACACACACACACACACACACACACACTTGAACTTATGCAGAAACAAAGGCATACATGATTAAATCTCATGATACTAGAGCTGCATAATATATCGCTTCAACATTGATATCTCAACGTGCGACAGATATCACAGTTGACCAGAACACTACAGTTCAGAACACCTGTGTTCTGTGACTGCAAAATCACTTGTGCCCAAATGGTTTACAATGTTTGTAGCATAAAGATTAACTCTGTGTAATTAATCAAACAATTAAATTTCTGTGTCTGAGTACTGTTCGACTCCCAAGAAATCAATAAATCACTGTTTATTTCATTTGTCTTTGCTCTGTTGTATTTATGTTCTTGAAAGTTGTTTGTTATATTTTATGCAGATGCAACCCCTACAAAATCATCACAATCAAATTATGATTTATTTCCAAATTGAGCTGTTCAAGTCACCTGGTGAAATTATATTAATATTGCAATATATATTGCAGTAAAACAATATTTCGCTATGTCAGTTTTATCCAATATCATGCAACTCTAATAGACACCACATATTAGTGCTCGAAAAACAGCAACTGCATAACAACACTCTGGATACCACAAACAAAAGCTCAGTTACTGCATAGCAACACCCCTAGCAGTTGTAATGCTTAAAGTGCAATATCTTTACAACTTAAAAACCATGGTAAGATTCGTGTGGTATGCAGAACTTCTAGAAAAAATGCCATTGACATTTAAATGGCAGGACCATCTTTGGATTTATTAGGCGTAATCCTTAAACGTTCACCTTCTGTTCCAACATACAAATAAGGGTTTGTTTTTATGTGTGATGTTGGGACACAAATAGCACACATTCTCCCAAACTCATGCAGAAAGCTACTCATGCATTAAGTCTTATGAAGCACCTTAGCAATGCCCTGGAAACCAATGATCATCATATAAATCTTGTATCAATGCTTGGTATTATTAAAAACATTTAAAACACATGAGCAACTGCATAACGAAGGACTGGACACCACTTGGAATTTATTAGCAACTATACACACAGTAGCAACACCCCTGCAACCACTCAGAACACCCTAGCAACTGTATGGTAATGCTTAAAAAACAATATCTTTGAAACTGGAAAAGCATGGTAATATTCCACTGGTATGCAGAACTTCTAGAAAAGATGGCATTGACATTTAAGCGGATTTATTTAAATAGCAGGACCATCTTTGGATCTTTTAGGTGTAATCCTGTTAAAACTTGTACCTTCTGTTCCAACATACAGATAAGGATTGTTTTTTATGTGTGTTGTTGGGACACAAATGGCACAGTCTCTCCAAGTCCTGCAAAAAACTTCTTATGCATTTTTAAGTCACGTTAGCAACCACTTAGCAATGCCCTGGCAATATCACCATAGAAACCATGTATTAAATCTCAATTACACAAATAACAAACACTCAAGCCGCATTATCAATTGCATAACTACAAAATACAGCAGCCACACCATATATTAGGGCTCTATCGTATTAGCATTGTTATAGCAATGTGTGAGTCTGCAATAGTCACATCGCAGGATCATCAATGTCAAGTTGGAATTGTAGTTGATCAGCACCACATCGCAAAGTTGAACCCTAAAATGGATTGAAAGATTTTAATTTGGATGTGTTTTTAACCTGTGACTGCACGTGTAAGATTCAAGCAAACTTAAACCAAACAGTTATTAAGGTTTATACAACAGTTCTGTCTGGTTGATTGACTGATAGCCGTGCGATATTCTGCCAGTAACAGCACTCCTACAGCCTCTTCACCCTTCACCTTTGTGTATTACTCCGCCCACATACAGCAACAAGCAGAGGACACTCTACAGTTTGACAAATATTCCTGCTGTTGGGCAACCTAATGTACTTTTGAGGCTTTTTTTAGTCTATAATGTAGTTGTTTTGATTGCAACTATGCAGTTTATTTATAAGGATAGTGCCTATTTTTAATTATTTATAATTTCTGAGAGACAGCGCGTCGGCGGCCATTATAGCTTGCCATACTGAGCCTAAGACTGTTGATGTTGTCTATCCACAAGATGGCGACAGGACCGCATAATAAGCCTTTAGAAGATTAAAACAGCATAATTTCTAACTACAGCTGATCAAATCATTATTATACAGGTAAGTGATATTCTAAGTCGATCTTTCTCTTTTGTGTACCATATAATTGTAGTGTATTGAGTGTGAGATGGGACTCGCATATCAGGAATGTGTGTTGTGTTGGCAGAAAAAAAGAAGAAATGCCCGCATGTGTTTAGCGTTTTTCCTTATCGCAAACACAACAGTAATCTGGTAGTGATTGCGCTGCTTTTTTCGGGGTTAATTTCTTGTGATATCTCGATTGCAACAGAGAAATACTGTAGACTGTAATACTGTAAATATCTCTGTAGACGGATGGCATTTCATGTCACATTCAGCTTTATAATCTTAAAATCTCCTGTTTTGTTATCATTTTAGACATTACGCTAGAGAATCATTCAAACATAAGCTCTAAAGTGACGTTGGTTATTAGTAACGGCTTCTGCTGTTCTGACGTCAGGTGCAGATGTGAATGAATGGCGGAAGAAAGTAGTTCCTAATACAAAATATATTCCCTGAACACTCACACCACTCTAACCCACGCAACCACAAAGCTACACCCTACCAACCACTTATTTCTACTCCATAGCAACACTCTACTATGTATATAGTAACATGATGCAAATCACTCAGCCTACCTTAGCAACTCAATACCTTCACCTTACTCAAAACACCTTATCCACTGCATAGCAACACCCTGGCAACCATCTGTCACATACAATTTTATATGATAAAAACACTCTGAACACCTTAGCAACCACAAAATAACACACTAAATCCAAAGTAGCATCAATTAAATTAGGTAAAACGGTGTCACTATTTTTCTTTCTCTCTCTCTTTATCTCACACACACACGCACACGCACACACACGCACGCACACACACACACACACACACACACACACACACACACACACACACACTCACAGGCATTTAGTCATATTTTCCTGATTGGTGTGAAAAGTTCCTGGTGATTTATCGAGGCCTGTGTTTAACATCCAGTGTAATTAGATCCTAATGCAGCTGCAGTCAGCACAAACATGTTCTCCTGTTTCGAACATGGTAACAGCACACACACTGAACATGTCCAGGGTTGCTGAGCACGTCTGTATTTAAAGCTCCACTCAGACATGGGACAATCGCATAATGGCTTTTTATTTGAATGTACACACACTAAAAGGACCGTGCTCTTATGCTTTTAGAAGTGTGTGTGTGTGGAAGTTCAGACAGTGCGTGTGGATGTGCGTGTGTGTGTGTGTGTGTGTGTGTGTGCATCATGCTTTCGTCTGTCTCTGTTGCTGGGACAGCACTGGCCCATTAGTACTGTACATTCTCCTCCGTCCGGCTTGAGGAATTTTCACAGCATGGATCTGAGGATGATGGGACCTCAGCAGGTGCTCTTGTACCAGTAAACTCTGCTCAGTGACTAGAGAGAATGATTGGTGAAAAAAGAGAGAGAAAGGAATACAAGCACATTTGCTACTGCGTGATATATCAGATATACATTTTGTACAGAAATAAATTTTTCTTCATGATAAACACATACATTTAACATTTACTAAATCGCTTATAAGGGCGGCACGGTGGCTCAGTGGTTAGCACTGTCACCTTAAAGCAAGAAGGTCGCTGGTTCGAGTCCCAGCTGGGTCAGTTGGCATTTCTTTGTGGAGTTTGCATGTTCTCCTCGTGTTGGAGTGGGTTTCCTCCGGGTGCTTCGGTTTCCCCCCCCAGTCCAAAGACATGCGCTATAGGTGAATTAAATAAACTAAATTGCCTTAGTGTATGTGTGTGAATGAGTGTGTATGGATGTTTCCCAGTGCTGGGTTGCAGCGGGAAGGGCATCCGCTGTGTAAAACATATGCTGGATAAGTTGAATTCGAATGAATGAATGAATGAAATCGCTTATATTTACTGCCACCGTAAGTGTCTAAAAAATGAGGTATCGATATTAAACCTTTGGTTGAATGTATTTCTGGTGATTTGTGAGGTAAGCATTGCTCATATTCTGTGTTGACGATTGTTTAAGTCTCTGCATATTCAGACAAATTTGCATATTCAAATTTTGTTTCATGCCTTTTTGCACGGCTTTTATTTGTTTTGCTGGCCTTTGCATTTTCTTTGTTTTGTTTTTTTCCTTCAGTGTCTCCTTTCGTTCTTTTGCTTTGCTTGACTTTGTTCTGTTATGTTTCCCTCTTAAATTTACCATTTGCTTATATTTGCTAACTGCCACAGTAAGTGTCTAACAAATGAGGCTTAGATATTTAACCTTAATTTTTTTGGTTGAATGTATTTCTGGTGATTTGTTAAGCATTGCTCATATTCTGTGTTGGCGATTGTTTAAGTCTCTGCATATTCAGACAAATTTGCATATTCAAACTCCTTCTGCATTGCTAAACAGTCGTGAATAATAGCAGATTTATAGTGTGCTCCTGTAGCAGTGTCATAAAGACTCACTCTTTGTTTTTCCTGTAAACAAACACCTTTGTGAGTTTTTTCCCCAGATCATTGTTTTATGTTTTGTTTATCTTTGGCTTGGTTGTGTTTATTTTTTTGTTTATCGTTGCCTTTCTTCAGTTTTTTATGCTTTATTTCATGTTTTATTTTGTTTATCTGTGGCTCTGTTCTGTTTTGTTTCACTGTTTGTTTTGCTTTGTTTCTTTTTTCTACCTGGTTTCATTGTTTTTGTTATGTTCGGCTTTGTTCTGCTTGCTTTGCTTTGTTCTGCTGTTTCATATTGTGGTTCTTGTTTTGCCTCGTTTCAATGTATGCTATTTATTTTGTTTATCTTTGACTTTTTTGTGTTTTATTTTGTGCTTCATTGTTTTGTTTCATGTTTTTTTTGGTTTGCTCTGTTTTGTTTCATTTTTTACCTTGTTTCGTTTTGTTATATTCGGCTTTGTTCTTTGTTCTGCTTGCTTCGCTTTGTTGTGCCGTTTCAGATTGTGTTTTTGTTTTGCCTTGTCTCAATGTGTGTTATTTATTTTGTTCATCTTTGTCTTATTTGTGTTTTATTTCATGCTTCATTGTTTTGTTTGTTTTGCTTTGTTCTGTTTTGTTTCATTTTTCTACCTCCATTTCAATGTTTTGGTTATGTTCGGCTTTGTTCTGCTTAGTTTTATTTCTTGCTTTGCTTTGTTGTGTTGTTTCATATTGTGGTTCTTGTTTTGCTTTGTTTCAATATGTGTTCTTTATTTTGTTTATCTTTGTCGTTTTTGTGTTTTATTTTGTGCTTCATTGCTTTGTTCTGTTTTGTTTCATTTTTCTACCTCATTTCATTGTTTTTGTTATTCGGCTTTGTTCTGCTCAGTTTTATGTCTTGTTTTGCTTTGTTGTGTTGTTTCATATTGTGTTTTTGTTTTGCTTTGTTTTAATATGTGTTATTTATTTAGTTTATTATTGATTTTTTGCGTTTTATTTCATGCTTCGTTGTTTTGTTTCATTGCTTGTTTTTTTTTTTTTGTTGTTGTTGTTGCTTTGCTTTCCCAGTGATGGGTTGTGGCTGGAAGGGCATCCGCTGCATAAAACATGCTGGATAAGTTGGCGGTTCATTCCGTTGTGGCGATCCCAGATTAATAAAGGGACTAAGCCGAAAAGAAAATGAATGAATGAATGAATGAATGTTGATTTGCTTTACTAGGTTTTGTCTTGGCTTTGCTTTATGTCATGTTTTGTTTGGAATTATTTCATTTAGTTGTTTGTCCATTTCATGTTTTGTTTTGCACGGTTCTCTTTTTTCCTGCTTTGTTTGTTTGTTTTGTGTTGGGTTTTAAAAATATTTATGTTCTGTTTTGTTTATTTCTGGCTTTAATTAATTTTGTGTCATGCTTTTTTTGCTTGGCTTTGTTCTGTTTTGTTTTATTTACTTAAATTGTTTTTATAATTATTTGTTTTATTTGCATTTTCTTGGACTTCAATGTGTTGTTTTGTTCTTTTACTTTGCTTGGCTTTGTTCTGTTTTGTATTTCACTTTGCTTTTTTTTTTTGCTTTTTTCTTTAAATTATCTTTTTTGCTGCTATACTTTTTGATATAATCTTCCTATTTTCGTCTGCAACAAATGACTTCAGAAATGTACAGTTTATCCCATAAAAACATGAAAACTAAAATTCACCTAGTTTACTTTCTGCACCCAATCTTTCCCCCCCCCCCTATATTTGCATAGATGCATCTGCCATTAAGTCGTATAAGACATTCATGCCAATGAGGCACTTTGAGAAATTGAAATTTCCTCACGCCCTCAGCCTTTCTGAGCTCAGAAAAGGAAGGGAGGTCAGTCCTCGTCTTAGTAGCACACGCTCTCTGAAACACAGACAAAAGAACAGGCACTCTAGCAGCCGAGAGGATGATTGTCATGTCACCCTCTCCCTCCTCCATCTTGATCTTTCTTTCTTTGTATCTCTCATGGAAACACACACACAGTTGTTGAAGATGAAGATGAGTCACAGGTGTTAACAGAGGAGGAGTGGCACATGAGGTCAGCGCTCATTACCCAGCACTTACACACACCGCTGCTCACACACACTCGCATAGCTTTTCATGTTTTATGGTTATTTAATAGACAGAGACGATGATTTGTGTACTGTACAGCCTGTATCTTTCCTCCTCCTCCCCCTAAACCCTCACAGAGAACATTGTGCATTTTTACAATTTTTTTCATTCTGCATGATTTATGAGCGGTTTTTCCTCATGGGGTCCAGTCAAAAGTCCAAAAATACTGGTGTTACTAGACAACATAGTGAATACCAGGACCATTTACACACACATGCTTTTGCATTTGCTCCTTTGACACAATCTACATTGTAAAAGCGCTATAGAAATAAAGATGAATTGAATTGAACACATGCACATACACTTGTACAGCTATCTTTATGGGGACTTTCCATAGACATAAAGATTTTATACTGTACAGACTGTATATTCTATCCCGATACCCCTAAACCTAAACCTCACAGCAAACAATCTGCATTTTTACATTTTCAAAATACTCCATTCTGTGAGATGTATGAGCTGTTTTCCTCATGGGGACCAAAAAATGTCCCCACAAGTTCAAAACTGACTGGTATTGCTAAACTTGTGGGGACAGTTGGTTGCTATACTGTATGTAGTGGTAAATTAAGATATAGGCCAAAGACGAGACATTCCCATCAAATAAAATGTACAAAAGTAATGTATTTATATCGAAAATGGATTAAATGAAAGGAAAAATAAAATAAAATGATAAATATAATAAATAAGGTCCATTTGTCATTCAGAGTACAAATATATTTATTCAAAATTAAACTTATTTTGACATTTACTAAATATATTTATGCAGGTATAGAAATGTTATTTATATTATTCTTTGATTTTCCAGTGATGGGTTGCAGCTGGAAGGGCATCCGCTGCGTAAAACATATGCTGGATAAGTTGGCGGTTCATTCCGCTGTGGTGACCCCGGATTAATAAAGGGACTAAGCCGAAAAGAAAATGAATGAATGAATGAATGGATGGATTATTCTTTGAATATCTCATAACATTTCTTCCAGGTTTTAAATAACAAATGTCTTCATTTGTTGTGACTGAAAATCACAGTTATTTCAGCAAACGTAGATTTTGTTTTAAATTAACTAATCACTGTTGTCTAAAATTAAATATAAACATCTGAAAACGACACATTTTTTGTTCTTGTTTGTCTAAATGGCATTTTAGTGGGTGTCTTCTGTAAGAAATGGTGAAATGAATAAACAGTATTTTTAGTCATTATTAGTCATTTGTTCAGAAAACAATAAACTGGATTCATTGTTATCTTAAAGGAAGAAGTATAAAGAGATGTTTAGTCTTTTTGAGATGATTGTAACAGTTAATAAGCTACACACCACTCCAATGTTATACTAAAGTATCTAAAAATCTAAAATACAATATAAAAGTATAAAATATACTATTAAATATAAAGTAACTTTAAAGAAGTCCAAAATCAAACAAAAAGTGCTTCAGGGGTAAGTGATGTGTCGGTGCTCTTTGGGTAAGGGATTCATAAAGATAAACAGCCAAATTATAAGTCCAAGGCACTTGAAAAAAGTGAAACAATTATTTTGAAAACCTTTAACGCCATGTTAATAACTGCTTTTTAAATAATTTTTTTCACTTTTTTCGAGTACTTTGGATAATTTTGCCGTTTAACTTTATAGAAGTTTTAATGTAATGAACATTTTTCTGCAATATTATCCATGTCTTAATTGCTTTTAAAAAATGTTACCAATTTTTTTGTAAAATATTAACATTTATATTATTATTATTATTCTAATTACTCTAATAATTATTTTATTATATTACGAAAATCAATCAACTACTGATCAGTTGGCCTTTAGTTTGTTTTGTTTTTTGGTCATTATTATTGTTTTTTTTTAATTTTTTTATTGTCATTATTATTTATTTTTTTTGGTCGGTATTATTCATTCATTCATTTTCTTTCCGGCTTAGTCCCTTTATTAATCTGAGGTCGCCACAGCGGAATGAACCGCCAACTTATCCAGCATATGTTTTACACAGCGGATGCCCTTCCAGCTGCAACCCATCACTGGGAAACATCCATACACACTCATTCACTATGGACAATTTAGCTTACCCAATTCACCTATAGCGCATGTCTTTGGACTTGTGGGGGAAACCGGAGCACCCAGAGGAAACCCACACGAACACGGGGAGAACATGCAAACTCCACACAGAAATGCCAACTGACCCAGCTGGGGCTCGAACCACCGACCTTCTTGCTGTCAGGCGATTGTGCTACCCACTGCGCCACCGTGCTGCCCATCAAAGTTGTTTATTGATTTATTTTTAGCTTTATTAACAAAAACCTGCATGTACAGTTTCATTATACAACAAAAATCACTTCACATTTCTTAACAAGAAGGATTAAATAAGAAACTAAAGAAATTAAATTTAAAAAGGAAAGAAAAAGAGGAGAGGGTGCATAATTATCAAACTACATACAAATATATTATACATATTTTTCCAATTTTAGTTATAACCAAAAGTTATTATATGCACTTGTAGTACAGAAAATACATGTATACAAACATTTTATGCAAAAATGTTAAAGGAGGAGCATATATTAACAGTTTTAATCACTTTTATATACATTTTAATCTCTTTTTATTGCACCATGAAAAGAGGTTTGCTTTTTGCGTATTTGTGTATGTGAAATTCACATAATAATACAATAAAGTTTATAAACACATATCAAAGTTAACATAATAAACGACAAAAGGATGGGGTGAATGTCTAGTGTCCTCTACTGTCTGAAATAAGTACTGCACATTAAAAAAACACTTTATCAACCTCTCTAGATTCATATTTCTGCCCTTTTTCTTGATAAATTAAGCCAAATGGCATCTTTGTTACCTCTGATCTTCAGAAATCATAATTACATAACACATCAAATATCAAAGGTCATGTTAACTTTGCGTCCCAATCACTTATCAGTTATTTACATTGTGTGACACTTTGAATCCTTTTTTTTATTGTCAGCATTTTATTATAGTTACTCTGACACACTGGCCTTCTCAAGCTCAATAACTCAAACCTGTTATAGACATAAAAGCACTTAAATTACCTGCAAAACGGTATAGATTAATGCTGTCCAATCTGTCAAGGTAACAGGAACATTTCTCTTAGAAAAGCGTGAGTCACCTCCGCCGTCCTGAGGTATAAGCAAGAGCTGAATAGCATTGATTTTGTTGCCGTCCAGATGCTCTGAACCCACCTGAACCAGGTCAATGTCCATTTCTACTTAGCAACTGAATCACCAAACGCACCATCTGTTCCCTCCACTCATACTGCTAAATATGAGCAAAGAAGTAAAGAAGAAAAAATGCCTTTAATAACGTTTTGCTTTACATATGAACAAAACCAACTACTGTCTTTAAGAATAAACAACTGTGAAGGGTGCATGGTTTGCATGGTGCATGGTGCATGCAAGGGTGCAACACCAAAATCTCTGTTAAATATAGAGTATGTGTGCAGAATTACTGGCACCCCTATGAATTCATATGAGCAAATATCTTAAAAGTATATTTCCATTGATGTTTTAGATTAATATTTTTTTGTACACCTGGGTGACTGCGGACAGAAAAATGCTCAGACGTGTTATTATTATGAATTTGAATTATTATTATATATTTGACGGCAAATTTTAAATAATTAAACAACAATAATAATGTATGGTATTATTTATTTTAGGCAGTTCATTCCGCTGTGGCTTCACAACTTCACAACAGTTGCTCTCGGCGACCCCACATTAATAAAGGGACTAACCCATAAAGAAAATGAATGAATGAATTATTTATTTTAATCACATTGGCCTCCCGGCGACACAGTGGCTCAGTGGTTAGCACTGTCGCCTCACAGCAAGAAGGTTGCTGGTTCGAGTCCCGGCTGGGTCAGTTGGCTTTTCTGTGTGGAGTTTGCATGTTCTCCCCGTGTTCGTGTGGGTTTCCTCCGGGTGCTCCGGTTTCCCCCACAGTCCAAAGACATGCACTATAGTTGAATTGGATAAGCTAAAATGGCCATAATGTATGTGTGCGAATGAGAGTGTATGGGTGTTTCCCACTAGGTTGCAACTGGAAGGGCATCCGCGGTGTAAAACATATGCTAGATAAGTTGGCGGTTCATTCCACTGTGGCGACCCCTTATAAAATAAAGGGACTAAGCTGAAGGAAAATGAATGAATAACTGATGTAACAGAGTTGAACAGAACATAGGGACAGACACAAAATTACTTTTTTATTACTGAAATTTCAGAAAATAGATGTTTCATGCAAAAGTTTATCAAATGACTACAGTAAACACAAAAACTATGAAAATTAGACTTATGATGATTGAAGCTGAATATAAAGTTCAGGCGGTCACAGTCAAAAATAGATCTAGTGGAAGTTAATATTTTTAAGACACCACATCCCTAAATATACATACAAATTATTTTACAGGTAGCTTAAATAATGTGTGTTAATATTTACTATTTACATCAAAGTTCATTCATTTTCATTTCGGCTTAGTCCCTTTATTAATCTGGGGTCGCCACAGTGGAATGAACCGCCAACTTATCCAGCATATGTTTTTACACAGCGGATGCCCTTCCAGCTGTAACCCATCACTGGGAAACATCCACACACTCTCATTCACACACATACACTACGGACAATTTAGCTTACCCAATTCACCTATATCGCATGTCTTTGGACTTGTGGGGGAAACCGAAGCACCTGGAGGAAACCCACACCAACACGGGGAGAACATGCAAACTCACAGAAATGCCAACTGACCCAGCCGAGGCTCGAATTAGCGACCTTCTTGCTGTGAGGCGAACGTGCTACCCACTGCGCCACCGTGAGGCCTCAGAACAAACCACTGTTATACAATGACTTGCCTAATTACCCCAATTTGCCTAATTAACCTAGTTAAGCCTTTATATGTCACTTTAAGCTGAATACTAGTATCTTGGAAAATATCTAGTAAAATATTATTTACTGTCATCATGGCAAAGATAAAAGAAATCAGTTATTAGAAATTAGTTATTAAAACTATTATGTTTAGAAATGTGTTAAATATATATATAATTACAAAGTGAAATATGACTTCAAGAATTATTTACAAGACTGCAAAAACATATTGTTTTGCTATCTGCCTCGCAGCAAAATGATGAACTGACACAAACATACTTTTGCATACTAACAAATAATTTACATCTAATTTACATGTAAATTTCTCCTTGGCAAAATGAAATCTCTCTCTCTCTCTCTCTCTCTCTCTCTCTCCAAAGGTCACTCGCTAATCTGTTTGTCAGAGTTTTAAACATGAACATTATTGATGTTGTATGGCCTGTCAGTGCACTGAAGGACAGATTAAACACAGTCTGCATTCCCACAGCTTATGTCAACAATCCTGCAAACTGGTTCTTCTCCACACGCCGAGTCGCCTCAGTAGTGAAGACTTTCAGGAGTTTGTCTGAGCGGATGTGAGTGTAATTAAATGCAGAGCTCAGAGTCTGTGACTGACTGCAGTGGTTTGTTATCAGTTACAGACAGATCATGAGTTCGCTGGAGTTTCTGTGTGCTGTTAAATCAGATTAGATGAATTTACTAACTTGCAATTCTCGAATTCATAATTGGAGTTTTGAATTTACAGCTGAAGTTAGAATTATTAACCCACCTGAATTATTAGCCCACCTGAATTATTAGCCCACCTGAATTATTAGCCCTCCTGTATATTCTTTCCTAAATTTCTGTTTCAAAAGTTCACACTTAGCTGATGATTGAATATATAAAGCGAGTTTGGCATGCTGTCCCTGAAGAGAGCCCTGAGCTCATGAGATCCTCGAGCCCGGGGCTCCCTCCCTTTTGTGGGGCGAGAGGGGAGTTTGAGCTCAGTTAGGTCTCGAGAACTCCCCCGCTTGTTAGTGGTGAAATGAATATTATGAATAACTATGGAGAGAAATGCTGCTGATTGATAGCTCGTCTATAATGTCCATTTGGTTTGGTCAATTTACTTATGTTACATGTTTTTGGCTTGTGGGAGGAAACCGGCGAACCCGGGGAAATCCCACGCGAAAACGGGGAGAACATGTAAACTCCACGCAGAAATGTCACTTGGCCAGGTAAAACTTGAACCAGTGACATCCTTGCTCTGAGGCAACGGTGCTAACCACTGGGCCTCCGTGCCGCCCTGTCAAGAAAAGAGGAGGAGTAGGGGTGGAAGGGGGGATTCTTCGGGACGAAGATGGCTAAGGTGAGATACTCTGGTTATTTATAATGATTTAGGAATCATCTGATTGGTGGGTCATGCATTAGCTAATGCGGGACCAGCTGCAGTCAATCATAAGCACGTGTTCCTCTCGAAATTAGTTTATGAATAATTCACTTAACAGAAAGAAGATTTTTTTCAACACATTTCTAAACCTAATAGTTTTAATAACTCATTTGATTTCTTTTCTTTTTGATAACTGATTTCTTTTATCTTTGTCATGATGACAGTAAAGTATTCAGCTTAAAGTGACATTTAAAGGCTTTACTAGGTTAATTAGGGTAATTAGGCAAATCATTGTATAAGGATGGAAGTAGACAATGGAAAAAAATATTGCTTAAGGGGGCTAATAATATTGACCTTAACATGGTTTTTAAACAATTAAAGCTGCTTTTGTAGCCGAAATAAAACAAATAAGACTTTCTCCAGAAGAAAAAATGTTATAGAAAACTGTGAAAAATTTGAAAATATTTGAAAAAGAAAAAAAAAACATTCACAGGAGGACTAATCATTATGACTTTAACTATATATATTGTCATTTTGAATTTTTTTTGCAGTTTATAGACTCAGTTCTGACGTTATTTGTTGCAGTTATGAATTTATAATCGTACAATTCTGACATTTTTTCTCTGAATTCGTGACTAGATTACACGCAATTATAATCTTTTTCCCCTAAATTTAAGTGCAAACCTCAGCAAAGATTTATTGTGCAAAAATTGCAAAGCAATAAACATAATTTGCTCATTTTTACATATTCTCACAATGTGAAGCGAATTTCTTGCCCAATTCTGACTTTTTTTTTTGGCAGATATTATAGTTTTTAGGCTGTTTTGCTATTCATTAAACAAACAATTCCAAGCATTTCTTCTATAATTGCAATTTGTCCCTGCAACAGTCTGTAAAAAACAGTGTAAAAATGCTGGGTTCCACATAATTCCTTCATGTTGTCCCAACACATATTGATTAACCCTTTAACAGGCATCATAACCACCTGGTTGACCTTTTATCCATAGGTTATTGATTCTTATTTGCTTATTACTATTTATCAGAGTTGTGTCAGTATAATATTCAATGCAAGATGTGGGCCAAAAAATTATTTTCAAGTAGGTTAAGGGTTAAGTTAATTAAACAAATTTAAGTGGATTGAACATAAAACAATTAAGTTGCCAAAAAATCTTAAGAATTTGTTGTTTCAGCTAATTTTAAATAAGTTTAAACAAGCAGCAACTTTACCTTTCTCTCAAATTTAAGTTTATAGTTCTGATGTTATTTCTCGCAGTTATGAGTTTATAATCTTACAATCTTATGTTTATAATCTTACAATCATGAGTTATCATGGAGCCCTACACCCCCACCCTAAATTGTCAGTAGTGTATGTGTGTGAATGAGAGTGTATGGGAAGTTTCCCAGTGATGGGAAGTTGATGGTGGTTCATTTCGCTGTGGCGACCCCAGATTAATAAAGGGACTAAGCCGAAAAGAAAATGTATGAATGAATGATATCTAGGGCCAGACAGAATCTTTGGACATTTTTTGCTATTTCTGCAGAGAATTTTGTAAAAAAATATCTGCAGATTTATGCAGAATGATTTTGAGAGTATCCTAAAAACTTAATATATTAAATAAAAATGATACCTTTTTAACTTTTATTTAATCCAATCCAAATCCAATTAGATCCACTTAATTGCTAAACAAAGCAAGTCTCTCATATAATAGATCTACTAAAAGACAGAAAATATTACTTCACAAACTCTATTGTAAATAAATCATGTGAACATTTTCATATTAATCAATAATATTACTGAAATTAATTTAAAAACTGAACAAATATAAATTTACACACATTTACACAAGTAAATAAAAAGACTCGATGGGCTAAAAATCTGTGGAAATCTGTGTGCGCAGATTCCATGTGGGCCTACTGATAACTGACCACATTTAATCCCCCTAGTTATCATTTTGCAATAACTACTCTATAGTTTCCATTATATATGAAATCAGAGCTCGACAATGACATATCCATTGCATTATGTCACATTACGCCAGTGAAAGGATGCTATACATGTACAAACCGTCCAGCCATTTATCATCCTTATATGAAAGCAGTATTGCATATGTCTCCTATTTCCGACATCTGAAAAGATGGAAATCACAGAGGTATTCCATCCCGGTAATTGGTGTGACTGACTGAAGCCTTCATTCCTCCTGGTGTCCAACGGCTACTTGTTGTGACATGGAAAATGTCTAGCGTATGTGTTGCATTTCCTTCCTTTTGAGCATAATGGCTTTTGGCCAAAATTACACACTGTGCATTTTTATAGAGGAATGCAAAAGCTGTAGCTTTCACACATGTAAACCTTATAGCGGAGCATATGTCATAGATGGAGCTATTGATTGATGGCTCTTTATATATCTACTTTTTCAAACGACTATTACGTTTAAAATATATATAGATTACACTTATGGTTTGGGGAACTTCCATTCAAAATATCTGAAACAAATCACTTTAAATAAAAAGTGTACACTACATTTAATCTATATTGTCACAGTTACCAGCTAGAGTGCCCACCTGACACACTAGAGGGCACTCTACACTTCACATGTGTCACTCACTCGGACTTCATACCCCACAATCTCTTGCACCACACACCTGACTCTCATGAACTTGATTGTGACACCTGCAACCAATTTACACCCTCATATAAGCACCACTTTCACTCACATTCAGGGCTGAGTTGTTTTCCTGTTTCTCCGGTGTTTCTTTGTTCTTTATTTTCCCCTGGCTTGCCTTGTTTTTTAATCCCGGACTGTTTTTTAATTATTTGCTGCCTGTGCTGACTGTTTGCCTGCTGTTTTTGACCATCTTTTACATAAACACTGCACATGGATCCCATCCTCTGTTGTCACCAACTCATCATTTTTACACTATACAGTTAAAGTCAGAATTATTAGCCCTCCTCTATTTTTAGCCCCCTGTATAATTCTTTTCTCCAATTTCTGTTTTACGGATAGAAGATTTTTTCAACAGATTTCTAAACATTGTTTTAATAACTAATGTCTAATAACTGATTTCTAGTATTCAGCTTAAAGTGCAACTTAAAGGCTTAACTAGGTTAATTAGGTTAATTAGGCAAATCATTGTATAACAATGGTTTGTTCTGTAGACCTTGAGAAAACAAATATTGGTTAAGGGGGCTAATAATATTGACCTTAAAATGGTTTAAAAAATTTTTTAAAACTGCATTTATTCTATTTAAAATAAAACAAATAAGACTTTCTCCAGAAGAAAAAAATATTACAGGAAATACTAATAATTTTGACTACTTAGTGAAAAGCTAGTGAGTTTGGCTTGTAAATATGTTTCGCTTTGTATTTTAACATCAGTTTTTTGAATTCCCTTGTTATTTTCTCCATTAATTCCCTACAATACAGTTATAATCAATATACGACTCATTTTGAGATTTTATAGTTGATTTGTGGTCTGCTGAAAACATTTTAACTATTTGGCTTTTAATATTCGATAAACGATCTGTAAGGACAATCAAGACACATTGCTGTACCATGGACATCATAGGAAAAGTCTAGATACAATATGTAATATTTAGTAGGCTATACATACTATAAATGACGATGGGCCGTTGAATTATTATAAAATAATGCACACCTAAGGAGCATTATTTTCTAATATTTAAACAGAGCAGAGCCAATTATTCTAGTTACACCACACATAAAATCCATTCAGATTTTTTTTTTCTATTTTAAGACATTTGTCTGATTTATTTTGTCCTTAAACCGCTCCTGTAGGACTATTTTCTTACACAACTCACTTTTGCTTTGATATAATTAGATTTTTGACAATTGTAGCTGTGAAATAACTGAAGTCATTCAGCGTGATATGGTCCAAACCTGCCTGGAACTACTTTATCTGAAAATATTCACATCTGCTTTAAATGTTCGTCAGCCAATTAGAATCAAGCACTCAGCAAAACTGTAGCATAAGTAAACCCAATCCTTAATATGAGCAGCAAAATATGCTAGCTCTGCAAATGTGCAACAAAGTGCAGTTTCTTTATCAAACACAGGAGGATGCTGTTGAGCTTTGTTACTGCGACTGCATCGACAGGACATTATATTCTCAGACATGACTGTAAAAAGTAGGGTGTGTTTGTTTCTCTGTTCAGCACTTGTCATGCTCATGCGTCATTGTTTCTCAGTATTGTGTTTGTAAAGTCAGTTTTTGTGTTGCGTGAGGATGTTTGATGTTGAACCTCTTCCTTAGGGCAGGGGTGAGTGATATTTTGACTCTATTTGTGTGTGTGTGTCTGGGATGTTGAACTTGGCAGTTGTGTTGGTGTGGTCTTGGCTTGAAGATGCTCACAAGTTTGTTAACAGGTCAGCAATTCAGGAGTCCACAATCCACAAATAACCAGCAGAGACAGACTGGAGCGTTCACTCATACCACTCAACCTCTGAACAAACTGCTCCTGTTACTAGAGATCTACAGTTACTCCTTGAATAACACAACCCTGGATAACATTAGCCAGGTGTAAGGTTCAAATATCTGTACTGGTGGATCTCTGAATGTGTAAATGGCAGCTTGGCTACTGCAGTGAACACTGTAGCAAATGCTACTAATGCTACAAATTATACTTAGCAACCTACATAGCAACACCTAAACAATCTGAAACACTTGGTAACAACAAAACAACACCCTAGCAACCTCAAACATAGCAAAGCTTTAAAAAGCCCAAAACAGGTTTGCAGCAACAGCCTAGCAACCTCTCAGGGAAAACATAGCAACATGCAGCAAAGATTAACACTGGGCATAGCTTA
>CAIGQW010053658.1:581611-631011 GCA_903798125.1 Danio choprae | reverse complement strand
AGAGAGAGAGAGAGAGAGAGAGAGAGAGAGAGAGAGAGAGAGAGAGAGAGAGAGAGAGAGAGAGAGAGAGAGAGAGAGAGAGAGAGAGAGAGAGAGAGAGAGAGTTATTGAATATATCTTTAGCTTTCAATACAAATTAACTGCAGGCAAACAACCCACTAATATATTTAATTATTTTCTTTATTTGTCACTTTAAGGCAATACACTGCAGGTGAATATGGCAGAAATATACTGTATATATAGTTATCATTGTACTTCCACAGTTCATATTTTGCATTATAAATTGCAAATCATTTTGTAAACGTTTTCTTAAATGTTATAAATATGCAAATAGGACTTTTAAAAAAATGAAATATACACTAATTTGCATACATTTCTACCACAAACGTCTGAACACATGGACAAAGTCAGGTTCATAATTCATATTTAATTTCATTTGTCAAATCAGCATAAAAACGTGTTACAGAGAGGATTATGAGAATCATTTTTATCTCTCTACAATTCAGAAAAAACCCTGGAAAGATAGGAAAAAAAATACATTTTCAAACATTTTTGTGGAATGAAATGTTGTACATACTAGGATTGCACAATATATCGTTGCAGCATCGATATCGCAATGTGTGCATCTGCAATAGTCACATCGCAGGATATGCAATGTTGAGTCTGAATTATAGTTGATTAGGAACTACACAACACTTTTGGTTTGTAGTGTCACTGCTAAGTTGAACCATAATAGAGTAAAAGTTTATCATTTGCTTGTGTTTTTAAGGCCTGGGACTGAGCATTTCAAGAGAGTTTAAAACATTTGGGCACAAAAAATGATGATGTTTGGAGGTGTAACGAAGATTAATTGCATTTAATTATTTATACGGAGAAAAAAAAATTCTCACTTCGAATTTTTGTCTTGTTTCTAGTCCAAATATCTACATTTCAGAACAAAAACAAAACTATTTTACTTCCCCCACTGGCAGATAATTTAGCTTGTTTTAAGAATAAAAAATCTAAATTTCGACTTGGTGAAAGGCTGAAGGTGAAAACAAAAACAAAACAATATTTTTACTTGATCTAAGAATTTGAGATATTTCGACTAGAAACATTCATTCATTTTCTTTTCGGCTTAGTCCCTTTATTAATCAGGGGTCGCCAAAGCGGAATGAACCACCAACTTATCCAGCATATGTTTTACACAGCGGATGCCCTTCCAGCTGCAACCCATCACTCGGAAAACATTCATACACACCCATTTACACACATACACTACGGACAATTTAGCTTACCCAATTCACCTATACTGCATGTCTTTGGACTTGTGGGGGAAACCGGAGCACCCAGAGAAAACCCACGCAAACATGGGGAGAACATGCAAACTCCACACAGAAACGCCAACTTACCCAGCCGGGGCTTGAACCAGCGAAGCTTGAACCGGGCTTGTGCTGCTCTCGACTAGAAACAAGATAAAGCAAATTAAGCATGTTTTGCGTTGTGATTAATTAATTTATGTACCTGAATACTGTTAGACTCTCCTGAAAAATGTCAAATAGAGCTATTCAAACCGTCTTTTGAAACTTCATATCGCACTGTTTATCGCAGAAAAATAAAATATTGCAATATCAGATTTTTCCAATATTGTGCAGCCCTAGTATATACACTCACATTTTGCTGCTTGTTCAAACTACCTATTGAAAATGAGCTGAAACAACTCAATCCTTACAATTTTTTTGCAGGGACAACTTAATTGTTTTATGTTCAATCCACTTAAGGTTGTTAAGTTAACTTAGTAGATTTGTGTTTGGACAACATGAATGGATTGTGTACAGTAGTCAAACATATTATGTATGAACAAATACCTCTACAAAAAAGAATCAGTGTACAGATATGATTAAAACTCTCTATTTCAAAACTCTATTCTGAAATAAAAATGTGTATTATAATTTAAATCTACAGATATAAATTGATAAAGTGCGACCACTTAAAACTGCATTTTGGATGTTTTCTTAATATTATATTTAAAAAAAACACTTTAGGACAAGACAAATGTCGAAATTGACCCATGCATGATAAAAAACGTGCATTTTTATCAGCAGTGTCTCGCCTTG
The DNA here is from genome assembly GCA_903798125.1 of Danio choprae. Lineage (NCBI taxonomy): Eukaryota > Metazoa > Chordata > Actinopteri > Cypriniformes > Danionidae > Danio > Danio choprae. The sequence goes on along the minus strand of CAIGQW010053658.1, from coordinate 628,915 downwards.
AGTGGAGAGTTTGAGACTTTGTTCTCTTTCTACAACCGTCTGTCTGCAAACACACAAACACAGACGTCACACACCCTGTGACCTCAGCAGAAAGGAATGTGATCGAAAATAGAAAGAGACGTGGAGCAGTTTGCGTTTGAGAAAAGAGAGACAGACAGATGGTAAATGCCAGACTGGAGTAATAATACCACTTTTACACACACTGAAATGACACACAGAAACAACTGAGTCACTGCTCGGGTTCCTGTAAGATGGGATTTCTGCACAGTAAGTGTGTTTTAGGAGCCAGGACGCTGATTTAGGAGTCAGTAAAGAGTGTTATGAATGAACACTTGATCATAAAAGAAAAGCAAAGTATTTCTTTTTCGACTTTTCCACACACAATTGCAAAATCCAGTAATCAAAACTGAATTGGCTGCACTCATTACGCTCAAATTACGTTTACTGTTTGTTTAACCTTATATAAAATAAGACGAAACAACACAATGGAATGAACCGCCAACTTATCCAGCATATGTTTTATACAGCGGATGCCCTTCCAGTTGCAACACAGTACTGAGAAACACCCGTACACACTCATTCACACACATAAACTATGGCCAATTTAGCTTATTCAATTCACCTATAGCGCATGTCTTTGGACTGTGAGGGAAACCGGAGCACCCGGAGGAAACCCACGCCAACACGGGGAGAACATGCAAACTCCACACAGAAATGAACCAGCCGGGACTCGAACCCAAGGGCAAAATTAATTTTGATCTAATGACATAAAATCACTTGCAGATGCATCTTAAAGGGGTAGTTCACCCAAAAATGAAAATGTTCTCTTCATTTATTCGCACTTAAGTGGGTCTAAACCTTTATGAGATTCTTTCTTCTGTTGAACACAAAATGAGATCTTCTGAAGAATTTTGGGGAAACAAAGTTGAGATTCATATTAGAAACAAAAAATACTCTGGAAGTTGATGGCTGTTTTCCCCCCAACATTCTTCAGTTTATCTTCCTGTTCAGTAGAATAAAGAAAGTCAAACAGGTTTAGAACAAGTGCTGAATGAGTAAATGATCCCAGGTAGCAAAGAATTCTGGCCCAGATTTGGCATAAAGCTGGCACAGCAGGCATTCTTCCGGCACTGGTGGGCCAAACATGACCTGGGATTGGCAGAGGTGGCACCGTCTTTAAGGTGGCACACAAGATTTGGGCCAGATTTAAAATGTAGTATTTGGCCCAGATGTTAAATTTGATATGTGGGCCACGTAGGTTTGGCCTGTCTTATTCAACATTTAAAATACATTAAAATTATTTTTGAGTGAAGAAAAAAAAAATCCACCAATCAGGTCGCATTGAGAAAAAGCACGCCCATAGTGTGCCTAAAGCACAATGCTTCATGGGTTTATCAATTTCATTGCAACCGTGACACACCAACCTATCTGGCCCAGTTCAGGCCCAGTTATGAGTTATTACTTTGCTGAGACTTGACACAGATGTGGTCCATGTTTGGCCCTTGTCTGGAAGCCAGACTTGGTCCAGTCATGTACCGTAATTCACTGCGGCATGTGGGCCAAGCAAAACCTGATTGTGTGGGCCAGAACTGGGATACATTTTGCTATGTGGGATGTCATTATTTACATTGTTGAGTGATCTCTTTAACAAAAGTTTCAAGTCTTCTTAAGTCATACAGTAAAAAAATATATATAATTAGTTTCAAATGTATTTTAATTTACACTTTATTTAAACTCCATCTTACAAGGACTCAATAAGGAAAGCGATGTTTACTATAAATGTACCACAGTCATGTTGCACTGCTTGCTTCAACCTTAAATAACTCTTGCACAATATTAAACCTTAAATACCTCTTTTGCACAATATTCACCTTTAATACCTCTCTTGCACAATATCCTGCACAACATTGTTCAGTCTCATGTAAAAGTACTTGTATAGCCTGTCTTATGTGTATAGTTAATTCATTCATTCATTTTCATTTCGGCTTAGTCCCTTTATTAATCTGGGGTCGCCACAGCGGAATGAACCGCCAACTTATCCAGCATATGTTTTACGTAGCGGATGCCCTTCCAGCTGCAACCCATCTCTGGGAAATTCTAAAATATATTCAGCATTTATTTAAAATATATTTTGGCCATAAAAAAGACCTGTATATGGAGTTGTGTTGTAAATGACGTTGTTAAATATCTCATCGCTGGCGGGAAAAGGGTTAATTGACTCTTGTAAATATTGATCTGAAGTTAAACCTATGAGGCATCGGTGGTTTCCTCATCACCTCAGTCTCATGATGTCATGTGTCTGACTCAGCGGTGTCCCACAATCCTCAGGGGCTGCATTCCAGGACAGGCCACTCATCCATGTCAAAGAGTCACTCGTCTCTGTTTTTGAGAGTCTGAGGGCACTTTCGCTACTAATTAACTTTCTATACGACTGTCAACAAGCGGGAATTCTTCAGCTGTGACATCATCACTTGAAGGGATAGTTCGTCCTTAAGTAAAAATTCGCTGTTAATTTATTAACAAGACGTAGGTGACTTTTTGTTCTTCTTTAGCAAATCATTGAAGCTTTTTAGCTGAAACTGTGGTCTTGATGATTCAGAAAAATGCAAGTTAACAGCTACTGCCACTTTAAGAGTGCTACAACAACACTGGAAATGTATTCTGGTGGCTCCTGATGATAAAAACGAAGATTATCATCCCAGAAGTTTGAGAAAAACCTGCAATTTCCTACATTTTGAGGTCAATTTATTTCAAGTTTATTTGAATAGTGATTTTCACAATTATTATTGCTTCAAAGCAGCTTTACAAAAGGTGCACGTCATTGCATTACAATCAAAATCAGAAAAGTTAAGGTTATTAGTTACCATCACTTTATTAGTTACTAATACGGTCATTCATTCATTCATTCATTCATTCATTCATTCATTCATTTTCCTTCGGCTTAGTCCCTGATTATCAGGGGTCGCCACAACGGAATGAACTGCCAACTATTCCGACATATATTTTACACAGCAGATGCCCTTCCAGCCTCAACCCAACACTGGGAATCACCCATACACTCTCGCATTCACATACACACACATACACTACAGCCAATTTAGCTTATCCAATTCACCAATAGCGCATGTCTTTGAGAACATGCAAACTCCAAACAGAAATGTCAATTGGCCCAGCAGGGACTCGAACCAGCAACCTTCTTGTTGTGAAGCGACATTGCTAATCACTGAGCCACAGTGCCGCCCACTAGTTTCTAATAACTGTAGCTAATTAACTAGTAACTAATAGCTTTTAACAGCTGAAGTTATTATAAAGTTATATAGTATATAGGTGATGTCACTGCTTAGTCCTGGTTGAAGCCACTTTTAAGCACGTCATGAGTTATATATTCACTTAAATGAGATATTAGTAAAGAACACTGAACACATTTAGAGAACACTTTCAGATCCTCTTCGTTGTTAGTGATAATCTGCACGTGCCATTCAGTTTCTTCTCAATTTGCTTAATTTTCCAGTTTTAACAGATTTTGCAAGATGGAGTGCAGATCTAAAGTGACTGAAAGCCTCTGACCGTTGATTGACCAGATGACGGACAAAAAGACGAGCCTTTCAGGCATAAAAAGAGAGGTTAGTCTTTCTAAATCTGTAATTTATAGAATATTGTATCTTTATAATGGCTCATACTCATTCAAGTCCCCCAAAATGGCTGGTCATCCAGAAAAGACAAACATGTTTCAAAATAATGTATTGTGGAGAATAATCTCAGTGGGACTGATGACCAGTTCAGCCTCAAAACCTTTGAAAATGTTCCTATAGACAAAATAAAATGGACAAAAAATAACAGCTAAAGTTTTAAATTCACTGTAAACAACGGATACAAGGGGCTTATTGCAATAATAAAATGGTTATTCTAAATACATAGCAATGCTTTGCAAAACAAAACAACTTTTGCTCAGTACTCATAGCAGAATGATTGCTAACCAACAGTCAAAGGTGTATAAATGTGGCTCAACCAGTCAGATTTAATGACTGAAACTATCCATTTTATAAAATGTTGTAAATAATGTTCTGATCATTTTGTTTTACAACACCTCAATGTATTTAACCAAGAGCCTAAGATATTTATTTAGTTTCTTTTTTTACTCTTAAAATCCACATACAATTAAAATATTTATTTCTGGTAACACACATTGTTAGCCTTAAAGTAAACAATTAATCGATGTAAGTAAATCAACTGAAAAACAAAATTGATTTAGGTAATCTTTAGTCAAATCTAACCCTTTGCTTCTGCTCTGAAATGGCAGTTCTTGTCTGATGACATCAGTTTGACGGGCTGGCCAAAATATGCATAGCCACGCCCCTCCAAACATTAATTTGGCACAAGTCAAAGATTGGAGAAGCAGCATAAAAACTAAGCCCCGCCCCCTACTCAATATTCAGTTTCAGTTGGAAATGCGTCATCATACTAAAATAAGCATCTGCAGCAAAGTCGGCTTCATGTGAATTTTAAAGCACCTTTTCTTTTCTTTTTTTGATCATTTCATAAATCACCAAAGATGAGTATAGGCTTAAATTAAGCTACATTTTTGAGATGAAGCTTCTTTAAAGTACACATGAGATCAAAACTTATCATATGATTTTGTTAGTTCACATTGATAGTTTTGTGGTGAACAATTCATCTGCATTAAGAAAAAAAAGTTTGCCCTTGTAATCTAAAATTGAAATCTGAAAATGCACTTCCTGTTTGTATCCAGTTCAATTCTCAGATTAGGTCTGAGGTAATGGGCGTGGCTAACATAATTAAGCACGCCCCTCCATCTGTCACTTTTGACAACAAACAGTAATGGTGAGGAGAAGGAGGTGTCTGTTAGGTTGTAATAACTCTCCCCAAAACCATGTCACGATCTTTCTGAATTAAACGCTGATTTTACCACATCCAATCAGCTTGCAGCAGAAAAAACAAGCCACGCCCACTGTATTCTCATTTAATATTCAGTTTCTCTAGGAACTGTGTTACAATACGAAATAAAAAAACAGTCACAGCTTCCAGTTCATGCTGACTTTAAGGCACGTACATCTTGAATGCCCTGAGAGGGAATAAATGAACAACAAGCTTTGAAATGTCCTTTTAAATAAAATCTGCTTGACCAGGAACATCATGTTTTTACAGCATTAGTGTCCAGTGAGGATATTCCTGTCTCCAGCGCGCAGGTTAGTCATGTGGGATTTTGTCATCGTGGCGTTTGCTAATGTTTTTAGCAGGAGGATTGTGTGGAGGAGATGATGATGATGCGTTTCTGACTCATGTCAAGCTAACACACATTACTGTACGTCCGGCTTTATATCCTGACATTGATCGCTTTGCCATTTTGCTGCACGTTTGGCCTCATGCACAGACGCCCATTATGTCTGAGGAAACCCATCCTTATTTTTTACGATCTGTATTTATGATATGATAAACTTAGTTAGTAAGAGAGACACTGTTTACAATAGAGATTTATTATATTTGGGAAGTATGAGTGCTGTGCTGTTAGAGTTTGATTGAAATGCGTATGCAGTCTTTAAGATTCTGTTTCAGTCGAAAGCTAAATAGATTTGTTGATATTTTAATTAATAAAAAATATTTATTATATTTATAATTACAAATAAAAATAATAAAGCAATAAAAGTAAAGGTATGTACATATTAATATTTAAAGAAACATAATGATGCTTAATAAACTAATAATTGGAAACTCAAAAAAAAAAGATGACACAACTGAAATAAAATAAATGTAAATATATCAGAAAACTATTTTAATTTTCAAACAGGTTTCATTGATATCATTTTTTAAAATATATTTTAATTAATTAAAATATTTTTTAAATGCTTATTATATTTAGAATTATAAATAAAATAATAAAGGAATAAAAATAAAGGTATGTACATATCAATATTTAAAAAGAAAATGAACATCCTTAAAAAACAAATAAATGAAAGTTTTAAATGACGAAAAAAATATACAACTGAAATAAATGCAATTAAATAAGAAAACGATTTAAATTTCAAATTGTTTTTTTAGATTTAAAAATGTTAATGTTTTAAATAATTAAAAATATGTTATTATATTTAGAATTATAAATTAAAATAAAAAAGTAACAAAAATAAAGGTATGCACATATTAATATAAAAAATAAACATTCTTAAAAAAATAATAAATGAACATTTTAAATGATCAAAAAATGACTCAACTGAAATTAAAATGAATGTGAATATATAAGAAAACTATTTTAATTTAAAATAAATGGAGTTTACTCCATAAACCTCGTCCCTCCGGCTCCACTTTGGTCAGTCGTCGCCCTTCCTTCGCCTCTGGACTCCACTCTTCCGGCTGCACCTCATCGCACCGTCCCACCGGCTGCGTTGAGCTCCTCCTTCCCTCCAGCTACGCCTTGGTCCTCTGTCGCTCTGGCTACGCCGCGGGCTTCCGGAACCCCGCCGTCGCCTTGCTCGGGTGAGCCGCCTGCTTCGCCTGGCCCTCAGAAACCTCGGCGTCACCTTCGCCCTTCGGCTCTCCGTCACTTCCTTGGGCTCCACCGCCATCAGCGGCGTCTCCCTCGGTCGGCCCCCCGCAGTCAGCAGCCACTCCTCCTCCACGGATCCTCCCTTCCTCGACTCCGCCCGGGGCCGTCCTTCTGGCTGTGTCCTGGGTCCTCCTGCTCCAGTTCCTGTCTCTCCTTTGGACTCCTCCCTTGTACCCTCCCCTTCTATCATCCTTCTTTTTGTTGTTTCCTGTTGAAGGCGCGGGGACCGCGGCTTCAAAAGGGGGGGGTACTGTCAGTGTTCGTCCGTGTCGTCATTTGTTTTCATCATGTGCTTTCTTTATCCTCTTCCCGCCACCGTCAATGTTCATTTGTTCCACCTGTGTTCATCCCTTGTATCTCATTAGCTTAATCATCCCTTCATCCATTTATACCCTTTCGTCTGTGTCCTTCGTTGTCCGGTATTCTGATTCGTATGGTTTGTTTGTTCCTGTGTCGTCCTGTCTTCCCGCATCCAGTATCTGTTCCCCGTAAGTGTTCAATAAATCCGTTTTTGTATATATCACTCGTCATGTCATTATCTGCCACCCAGGCGTTACAGGGGCCTGTCGCCGGCTGGGCCAGTTGGCATTTTTGTGTGGAGTTTGCATGTTCTCCTTGTGTTGGTGTGGGTTTCCTCGAGGTGCTCCGGTTTCCACCACACTCCAAAGACATGCGATATAGGTGAATTAGATTAACTAAATGGGTCATAGTGTATTAGTGTGAATGAGTGTGTATGGATGTTTCCTAGTACTGGGTTGCAGCTGGAAGGGCATCTGCTATGTAATATATATGCTAGTTGGTGGTCCATTCCGCTGTGGTGACCCCTGAAATAGAGACTAAGACTAAAGGAAAGTGAATGAATGAAACCCTATATGATAGATTATTTTTTATTTACTGTATATTTTATGCATATATTATATAGATTTTATAATATGTATATAATTTACAAAAACACACATGCTGTAAACTGATATAGTAAACTGAGCTTGCATACTAAGCTTGTTTTGAGACATCTTTTCCAGCTCTTTTATAAGAACAAACACACACACACACGCGCGGGCGCACACACACACACACACACCACGCACACACGCACGCACACATACTTACACACAGAAGAGCTCAGCTGTGTTTGTATGTGAGTGAATGTTACCAAGGAAAGTCCACTGATGACCCCAAAGACACTCGTTCATGCACTGAATGGAGCCTTTGAGAGATGAAAGAGTGGAAGCAGAGAAAAGCACAGATTTATGACCACCATCAGACAAAGGTGCAGTCACTGATTCAGAGGAATCCCCAACACACAAACGCTGTCAAATCTTCCACTCCCCTGTCTGTTTATGCTCTGTGTCTGTTATCAAATTTAAGAAAATGAAATATTCTCTACATTCTCTTGCTGTTGTTTTTATTTTATTCTGTGTATTTTTGATTTACTTTGTGTTGTTTGTTGTTGTTGTTATGTGTTTTGTTTTAATTTTATTTAATTTTATTCTTTCATTGATTTTGTTTGCTTTTTTGTATTTGGTTTTATTGTTTTGGTTTTGTTTTTTATTTATTTATTTATTTATTTATTTTCATTTCAGAAATTTAGTTTAGTTTTATTTATTTATTTGGTCTTGTTCTTTTGTTTGTGTGTGTGTTTTTATTATGCTTTGTTTTGTTTTGTTTTTTGCTTTGTGTTATTTGGTTGAGTGTTTTTTTTGTTTGGTTTGTCATGTGTTTTATTTTAATTTTGTAATATTTAAATTTGTATATTATTCTTGGGTAGCACGTTCGCCTCACAGCAAGAAGGTCGCTGATCGCTGGTTCGAGCCTCGGCTGGGTCAGTTGGCGTTTCTGTGTGGAGTTTGCATGTTCTCCCTGTGTTGGCGTGGGTTTCCTCCGGGTGCTCCGGTTTCCCCCACAAGTCCAAAGACATGCGGTATAGGTGAATTGGGTAAGCTAAATTGCCCGTAGTGTATGAGTGTGAATAAGTGTGTATGGATGTTTCCCAGAGATGGGTTGCAGCTGGAAGGGCATCCGCTGCGTAAAACATATGCTGGATAAGTTGGCGGTTCATTCCGCTGTGGCGACCCCAGATTAATAAAGGGACTAAGCCGAAATGAAAATGAATGAATGAATGTATATTATTCTTTCTTTGTATTTGTTTGTTTTTTGTTTTAATGTTTTGGTTTTGCTTGTTTTTAAACATTTTAATTTCAGTAAATGTTTTGTTTTGTCTATTTTATTTTGTTTGTTGTTTTGCATTTTTTTTTAATTTTGATGTATTTTAATTTTATTTGTTCTTTGGTTGATTTTGTTCGCTTTTTTGTATTTTGTTTTAATGTTTTGTAATGTAATGTTTTTTTTAACTTGTTTTCATTTCAGTAAGTTTTGTTTTGTTATTTATTTTGGTCTTGTTCTTTTTCATTTTTTGTGTGTTTTCATTTTGCTTTGTTCTTTTGCTTTGTGTTATTATTTGTTTTTGTTTTATTCTACATCTATATATTGTCTTATTTTTTTGTCCTTGTGTTGCGTTTATTGTCATATTTACTTTTGTTGTTTGGTTTGTTTTTTTCCCTTGATTTAAAGAGATTTTTGCTTTGATGTTTAGTTTTTCCTTTTGTTTTTCTTTAAACTACATACTTTACTGGTTCAAAAAATAAAAAAAGTAAAACACTACAAACAAAATAAAACAAAACTGCATACGATACTACCTAAACTCATCATCTTAACACCAATGTCAATCACAGTATATCCTCACACATTTATATTTTCTATAAATGTAGTAATCAAACAATAAACTTTTCATCTGCATTCAACCTTAATGGGAAATGTTTGGGAAGTTTATGGGAAAAGCATGCATTCCTTAAAAAAATGACATAATACTCCACCTTTGTTGCTCTTTTCTACACACAATCATCTGGGCCACACTAATCCTAATCTCACGCACTATATAGGGCGAATGCGAATTGGGTCGTTGTGCATCGCTCTCTTTAACCACTGCCATACAGAGCCATACCATGACCACCAATACTGGTAAATATGAGCAAAGAATAATTTTCTATTCTTTAACCTTTTGATTTTTTGTTCAAAATATTAACAAAAATACTCCTTACTGACACCAAACAATTGCAAACAGCACAGTTTATATAGAGGGGAAAAGCAAAAACAAATATCTTTGTTAAATATATGTGTGTACAATTATTGGCACTGCTGAAAATTCATACACTTTAAAATAAATGGTAAAATTCACTGTAACATTTTTTAAAAATACATAAAAACGATAGGAACATAAAAGAAGCTTTTACATTTTATGGTAAATTACCGTAATTTGTACACTTTTTTTGTCATACACCAGTGTTTTGAGGTACTAACAGCTACAAAACTTAACTTTGTGAAAAACCCATCCATAAGCAGGTATAGATGAAAAAGTCCCAGAATTACATTATTTAAATAAACATTATTTATTCATTCATTCATTTTTCTTCAGCTTATTTATAAGGGGTCACCACAGCAGAATGAACCGCCAACTATTCCAACATATGTTGTACGCAGCGGATGCTCTTCTAGCCGCAACTCAGTACTGGGAAACACCCATACACTCACATTCACACACACACTCATTCACTACGAACAATTTCGTTTATTCAATTCACCTATAGAGCATGTCTTTGGACTGTGGGGGAAACCGGAGCACCCGGAGGAAATCCACGCCAACACGGGGAGAACATGCAAACTCCATAAACATTATTTATCAACATTAAAACATAAAACATTAATATGCAACAACAAAAAGACCCAAAAAGAAGTATAATATTGTCAACAAAAATGTATAAAAATTGAAGTGTCCTGCAAGGAATTCTGGGAAAGGTAATTTACTGTATTTATTAAGGAAATGTACTGTTAAACAGGTTACAGATTTTTAGCATAGCATTTTTACAGTTAAAATAACAGACTTTTTTACAGTGTTCGAGCAAAATATTTAAAGTATATTCTCAATGATATTTTAGTTTCTTCAGTACATATAAGGGAAACACACAGGAAAGATTCACGTCGTTCATTACAATGGGCAACACCAAAGAACAGAGCTGTGATTTTGCAGCAAAAAATCTTGTTGAGCTTCTGAAAAGTGGGAAGTGGCTTTAAGAAAATAGCAAAAAACAATGAAAATGCCATTTTCTACCATTAGGGCACTAATAAAGTCTCCAAAACTCGACCCGACGTAACCTACAGTACATCACCACAAACAGTCTGAAAGTGTTTGAGGAAATAGCCTTTACTCCGTTTGCCAGATAAATAGGATCAGGTTCTATGAAGCTCGGATAAAACCAAACTCAAGATTTCTGGCAATAAACACCAGATGTGGGTTTTGCACCATATGGCAAAGCAAGTTTGTTTATATAGCACATTTCATACTCAATGGTAATTCAAAGTGCTTTACATATACTTGTTTCTTTTATTTTTGTTTAAGAAATAAAAACAACTCAAAATACAAATTATTAAAAACCGATTAAAATGTTTTAAAACAGGTTTTAAAGGAATGAAAAAGAAAAGAAAGACATAATAGTGCGATCTGTCGGACGTAGCACAGTGCTCATTCAGTTAAAGCATAGCTATGGAAAAGTACCTCATGCCACAGTTAAATATGTTGGTTGGTCTTCAATGTTTTATGGCTGTGTTGTTTCAGTCAGAGGAGCTGAATATCTTTTAAGGATACACGGCATCAAGGACTCTATCAAATATCAACCAATATTTAATGTAAAGCTGATTGTCTGCAATGGGATCTTCCTGTAGGACAACCCAGCCAACTGGCAATGTTCTTAGAGCATTCTCTGGTTTCCCCCACAGTCCAAAGACATGCAGTATAGGTGAATTGGATGAACTAAATTGGCCGTAGTGAACGAGAGTGTCTGTCAATGTGAGAGTGTGGGGGTGTTTCCTAGTACTGGGTTGCAGCTGGAAACATGTTCACAAATGCGTATAACATATGCCAGAATAGTTGGCGGTTCATTCCACTGTGGGAATCCCTGATAAATAAGGGACTAAGCCGAAGGAAAATATATGAATGAATAATAACGAGAATGAAATTCTAATAAAAAATTTCAATAACAGTAATACATATTCAAATAATTTTGCACAAATATATTTTAAAAGGATTTTATTTTTTAAAATGCCGTGTTGTGTTCACAATTGTTTGTTCTTGATGAGAACAGCCTTTTTTCGTTAATACTTTGAGCAAAAGATCAAAAAGGTAAACAATAAAATCATTTTTACCCAGCTGCCTTTGCTCATATTTACCAAGGGTGTCAATATTAGTGGAAGGCACTATACATACACAACTCTCACTGATCCAGAACTGCTGTCGTCGTCGTTGTTGTTGTTTTTATTGTGTATTTGTGTGTCTGTGTGACTGTTACGCGCTGTTGAAACTTGTTTTGTTGATAAGGTCTCCTACTGACAGCAGTTCTGAATGAGGAGTAATCAGTGATTCATTGGACAGAAAGAGTAAGCGGCTGGTGAAGGCCTGATCTGTTTGAACCTGCTTTCAGCCGAAATATACAGGTGTTTCAGACAGGAACCAAATATTTCTTGACGGGATTAACCTGTTTGTGGTGCAGTGGCTGGCAGGGTATAAGACTTCATATCTTTTTTTTTGAGAGGAAGTACGGTCTCAAGCGATTTACGCTGTGTGCTAGATTAATTATTAGGGTTTAATGAATTTCCGATTAGTTTTTTTTGTTTTTTTCCATTAAAGATATTACAGCAACTTAAAATGTCAGACTAAATAAATGGTAGTTTTTATTTGGTAATACAGCACTGCTTTTACATAAATTAGACAATTTGGACAAAATAAAACCAAAAATGTACTTCAAGATTTGTTTACAACTGCAGTTTCTAGGTCAAATGAATGCTTTAGTGCAGTATGACACCAACAACTTTGCTTCTTTTCATACTAATGATATGCACAGAGCCATATTATCAACGAATAAAGAATTACTTTTGTGCAGTTATTTGTATAACACCAAATTAAAAAATACCACAAAACAGCTTAACAGTGTCTATGATATGCCATCAATAAACAAAAATGTTTGCCTAACCTATCTCCAAATGGACAACTTTTCTGGTGTGGTCAGTTTGCTCGGTAGCTCACTTTGTATGGTGTTGAACTTGGGATGCAGATTGACTGGGTTCGAGTCTGGTGAAGCACGGTTCTACAAAAAAGATAAAAGCAATGCAAAATAAAGGTAAAGCCATGTGGGCACAGTGCACTTTTTTTTTCTTCTGTCTGCTTTTGAAAACACTATTGTTTGGGTTTAGGGAAGGGTTTAGGTCAATGGTTTACTGGTGATCTGTATGGTAAGCCCCACTTTCTCGTGGACGTGTGCAAGAAGGACGTGTATCTGAAACAAACAACAAAACGTACCCTAAGTAATGTATTTCAGATTCGCGATAATGTAGACAGCGCCCTCTAGTGGATTTGCTATCTGAAACTTGCAAAAAAACATACCCGGAACATCACATTTGCAGAGACACCTGAAATTTCCATGAGGCTGTTGAATAAAACATAATTACCCATATTCCTCCTTGATATTTCTACTAGGGGGCCTCACGGTGGCGCAGTGGATAGCACGTTCGCCTCACAGCAAGAAGGTTGCTGGTTCGAGCCTCGGCTGGGTCAGTTGGCGTTTCTGTGTGGAGTTTGCATGTTTTCCCCGTGTTGGCGTGGATTTCCTCTGGGTGCTCCTGTTTCCCCCACAAGTCCAAAGACATGCGGTATAGGTGAATTGGGTAAGCTAAATTGTCCGTAGTGTATGAGTGTGAATGGGTGTGTATGGATGTTTCCCAGAGATGGGTTGCAGCTGGAAGGGCATCCGCTGCGTAAAACATATGCTGGATAAGTTGGTGGTTCATTCCGCTGTGGCGACCCCAGATTAATAAAGGGACTAAGCCGAAATGAAAATGAATGAATGAATGAATATTTTTACTAGGGGGAAGTACAAGGGTCTTCTTGGCAAATCTTGGGCTGTGGACAACGTAAAACATGTATTGCTCTCTGATGAGTCTACCTTCACTGTCTTTCTCACATTCAGGAGAGTTACGATGTGGAGATGCCCCAAAGAAGCATACCACCCGGACTGTTGCATGCCCAGAGTGAAGCATGGGGGTGGCTCAGTGATGGTTTGGGCTGCAATATCATGGCATTCCCTAGGCCCAATACTTGTGCTAGGTACAGGCAAAGCCAAGGACTTCCGAACCATTCTGGAGGACCATGTGCATTCAATGGTTTAAGCATTGTATCCTGAAGGCAGTGCCATGTATCAGGATGATAATACACCAATACACACAGCAAGACTGGTGACAGAGTGGTTTAATGAACATGAAAGTAAAAATTGGACATCCACGGCCTGCACAGTCACCAGATCTTTAAATATTATTGAGCCATTTTGGCTACTAATGAATTATAATCATTGTCCAACCACTATATTTGTGAACAAACCTCAAAACGTAAACAAATCTTTAACTTTTATAACTTATTCCACAACATTTGTTTTACAAGCTATATTTTTAAATATATATTCCCTGCAATTAACTTTCTATTGTCTAGTTTGGGTGAGTTGTTAATGGAGCCAACAAGGCATGTTTGCCCACAGAACTCCCACTCACTGGATATTTTTTCTTTTTCTGACCATTCTTTGTCAACCCTTTTGATGAGACCTGCTACCTGCTAAAAAATCCCAGTTGATCAGCATCTTCTGCATCAACAACCAACACCACAATCACAATCACAGTTTTAACTTCAGCTTCACATACCTAAATGCATATTATTTAATTGCTGCAATGTAACTGAATATTTAGATTAGCTGCCTCTATCCTTCCATCCATTTATCCATGCCAATCATTTTTTCTAAATGTGTATTTATTTACATTTTTATGGGACGTCTTTGTTATTTTTTTAATATGGCACACAAAATATCTTTGCTGAAAAGTAGTTATGATAATTCGCAAGTGATAGGCATGGAGAGACAGATCCTTAATTGCTCCCCGAGGGGGATTTTTCTAACATTCCTCTATAAAATGTTGCATAAATATTGCAGAAAAGCCAAGACAGGTCACTCCTAAATACTTTTTGCCTGAGCTTTTTATTAATTTTATGTTAATCATTTGAGTATCATTTTTCATTCAAAAATGTGATGTTAAAATTGATACATTAGACAATGGTGGCTAAACCCAAGGATAAAGTTTGGGTTTTAGAAGCCTTTGAAAGCCCTGAAGGCCTCTTGTAATCTTCCAGATGTTTCTGTGGAGACTGGCTGAACACGTGTGCTACAGTATGTGTCATGAAAAAAGGTGCGAGCATTCAAAACACCAGCATTGTTCTGCACCACAAGAAAGACGGAGAGTGAAAAAAGAGGGGATGCCCTTTTCTGCATCTGAGTCATGCTGGAGAAGTTGATGCCGAGTTTTCCGAGCCGGAACACCACAGCGGAACAGGAACAGGAAGACACCTGGGAATTTCAATACAAACAATAACAAACAGAACTCAGGAAGAGCTAGCGCTGAAGAGGCTAAGCGAGTGTGTGTGTGGGTGTATTAAACATGGATGAAGAAGAGTGTGTGAGTGCATGGCAGAGGGAAGGACAGCATTGTACTAGGAGGAGGATGTCTGATTAAGCAAACATAACTCTACTTTTGCCTGGAAGTTGAGGTCCCATTAAGAGATGCTTGTCCTCTACCCCAAAATAACACTTAGCCAACATTTACTGCAGTGTAATCTGACAACTCCTGCTCTTCTGTTTCCTCTATATCTCTCTCTTACTGTCTGTCTTTTTACCTCTCCATCCCAGAGGGAATCTTAATATCAAAACCGCATCAAAATAAATGTCAAAAAAGCTAATTGATTTGATGTCAAAATTTGATGTCTATTTGACATGCTCACATTGATGCCCTTTTGACAATCAAGGTAACCACACAAAAAGTATTACAAAATAAGAAAAGTATGTTCATCTGAAAGCTTCAGTTACAAATTACAAATTTATATTGGGTTTTGTATCCTTACAATGCATGTAAACTACTGTCCTGGACGAGCCTCAATATTTGTCATGACTCGGCTCAAAAGCCATGACAAATTAAAGGAGGACATAAACAGGTGGTTTGGTGCCGATGAAAAAGTATTTATTTAAACATAAAAGAATAAACAAATAAGTATTTCAAAATAAAAATAATCAAATACTCAAATTTAGACTAACCAAAATCAGCTGTTAACCAAAACTAAAGCGAAAAATGAACTGAGCAAAACAAGAACAAAATAACCGGGAGCAAGCAACAACCGCATGCCAACATTGCTGGTGCTTTATAGGGGAGACAACCGGTGTTCAGAATTCAGCAGATGAGTCTCCTGGTCCCACCCACTGGCCAGCCAAAGCAGGATGAACGGAGACTGGTCACACTACCTTGACGTCAAAACAACATTAAACTGACATCTAACATTGGCATCAAAAAGCACATCAAAGATTGATTACAGGACTGTCCTCTAATCGATTTAATCGATGTGTTTTTCAGTGTTAGATGTCAATATGGTCAATGTAAGGTGGTCAATTGACATCAAATTTATTTTCATTTTTGGCATGATTTTACTTACTTTTTTTTAAATGTTTTTTGACATCAAGGTCCTGGAATGTATCTTGCGTTGACTGAGTATCCAGTGACTCTACTGTCTTAATCATACACTGATTATATATGATGTCATCACCTCACTGGTCCTCTGTCTGCAGTTATTAGTCACATGTTTGGATCATACTGGCCTTCCTATCCAGAGTAAACACACAATATGTACCACATCAACACCCTTCATCAAAGCTCATCACCTGCATGCTGTTACGCTCTCATTGTTTTGAGCAATAACCTTCACACGGTAATTCTGTCAGCAGAATCATTTATCTACAGTACACTTCTTTATAGCAGCTGTAGGCCCAAACATGCTACCTGCACTAAACACGCTTCACACTGAAGCCAAGTCTTCTAACATCGAAAACAACAGTGTGGATTTTTTTTTACATACATACATCTCCTAGAACTGAATATTTGGATGGTTATGTGCCTAAAACCAAAACCATAAAACTAAACCCAGTTTTGTTAGTAAAAAACAAAATGAAAATCAAATGAAACAAAGTAAAATGTAAACAAAACTTAAACTTATGTTATTTACCAGAGAAATGTTTCCCATGTTCATGTTGTTTGCCTTGGAAAATAAATGCAAAGGTGGAAACAAAGAGTGAAGGAGTGAAGGTGTCCTGCAGAGTTTTGCTCCGACTTGCCTCAACACATCTACCTAAAGGTTTCAAGTATGCCTAGTAAGACCTTGATTAGCTTAATTAGGTGTGTCTGATTAGGGCTAGAGCTAAACTAAGGCTGCATCTGAAATCGCCTACTACTCGAGTATGTACTACATTTGAATTTGAATTTACTACCTGACCGTGAGAAAAGTATGTTCTTTATAATATGAATGTGAGTAGTATGAATAGAGCTCAGACGTACTACATCCACTGTTAGTCATTTTCACGTGACCTACCCGAGGCAGTTACATCATGGGATAGTGTAGTGCCCATCGTATACATACTCTCGCAGGAAGTAGTAGGTCACCCAGGTACTTCTTGCATACTGTTTTTCGAATACTATGAATTTGAACATACTAATCAGCTCGCATACTGTTTAGCATACTATACAGTATGGAAGTATGCGATTTTGGATGCAGACTGAAACTTAACTGATCCTCCAGGAAAGTAAAAGAGCCTGACACAGCCAGTGGGATGGCAAGTCAGCAGTGGACATGAGGCAACTTTGGGTAAAAGTGGAGCCTCTTTTGGTGTGGTCTTGGGCTCAGTGTTCCCATGATGAGCTAAGGATGGGACATACCAAGGGAGACAAGAAATTGGGCAGAAACAGTTAGTTGATTATCTTAATAGTCCTAGTAGGAAGCAAGCCTATGCCAAGGGTGGAGCATAAGCAGGACCCAACATTAAAAAGTCAGATTTTACAGAAACACCCAATGGAAGAGCAAAAGGTCCCAGCTTTCATACCTGGTCAGTTCTGGAAACTAGTTTGAGCTTCAGGATGAGTATGACTGTGGCTTCTGGGTTGTGCACCAGAACAGCCCGACACAGAAACCGTTTCTTCCCTCAGGCAATCCATCTTATGAACACTTGATGATAGTAATTGTGACAAACATCACTACTTGATATACACTTTTTAGACACATATACGCTTATTTAACAACATACTTTACATGCTAATTTGTACATAACAGCTGCACATATAACTTTGTATATAGTAATATACCTGTACATACACTTGCCAATTTGCATATCTGCATTCACTACTTACTTCTATTTCTAAAATATATTTATTATCTGTTTTTTGTCCTGTCTCTGTAATTCTGTTGCACTGTAGAAGCTTCTGTCACGAAAGCAAATTCCTTGTATGTGTAAACATACCTGGCAATAAAGCTCTTTCTGATTGTGATTCTGATCTTTTTGTGGAGTGTCCTTGGCTACAGTAAAGGTGGCTCTGGGTCTGCAGTAGGCTCTGGATCTGTCACTGTGGTTGTCGTGGGGAGGATGAAGATTGGCTCATGGTCTATGAGGGTGTGTCTCAATCAACTCCCTTGTTCAGTAGTCAGGGCACTGATCAGGCAGTCAGCAATTTTGTGTGCAAAATTGTGTTTGCTCTCTGAAAAGTCCCACAATCCTCCATGAAAATCAGAGCGCATCAATGCTCACTATGCTCCCTTAATGGAGGTTCGAAAGCTCGAAATATGAATCATGTGAACCAAATCATCAAACATAATGATAAACGAGAGACCTTTTTCTAAAAAAAGGTTTTAAATTATTATTTTAAAAATAATCAATACCCTAATGTAATCTGAATACATATAAATACTGTACATTAAAAAATAAACGTTTCAAAACTTGTCAACAACACCCGCAGTTGAGGAAACCTTTCAAGCGTTTCATGTGCCTTTTCTTTGGCTTTCAAATCTTTGTACAAGACATTCTGCTGGTCATAAAGAATTCTACGTTTTACCACCTTGACGATGTGACGAGTGTTGTCCAGATCACCTTGTGTTTGAGCAAATTAGTTATCTGTCGACTAACCTGCCAGCCATGTTATGTGATTGCTCGCTGAGATACGAGCGTCTCTATCCTCCAATAATATAAAAAAGTTTTCATGAGGGGGGAAAGAAATCACACCATTTTCCATACTGAATTTTTTAAGCCTGCTTTTTTTTCCATGACAATTAGTAACTACAGGACATATTACACCTTAATTATGCATACAGTCAAGCCCAAAATTATTCATACCCTTGGCAAATTCTGACAGAATTCTGAAGGAAATTACACAGGTTTCTCCCAAAGGATAATAAGATGTATATGATGACAATCCTGACGTAAAATTATTAATTTATTCATTTTCCTTTGGATTAGTCCCTTTTTTATCAGGGGTTGAATGAACCTCCAGTTATTCCGGCATATGTTTTACACAGCCGATACTCTTCCAGCCGCAACCCAGTACTGGGAAACACCCATACACTCTTACATTCACACACTACGGCACATTAACCTATAGCACATGTCTTTGGACTATAGGGGAAACCGGAGCACCCGGAGGAAAACCACGCCAACAT
Source organism: Danio choprae (assembly GCA_903798125.1). Lineage (NCBI taxonomy): Eukaryota > Metazoa > Chordata > Actinopteri > Cypriniformes > Danionidae > Danio > Danio choprae. The sequence goes on along the minus strand of CAIGQW010053658.1, from coordinate 609,692 downwards.
GCGGAGAACATGCAAACTCCACACAGAAATGCCAACTGGCCAAGCCGGGACTCGAACCAGCGACCTTCTTGCTATGCAGCGACAGTGCTAACCACTGAGCCACTGTGCCGCCCACGTAAAATAATAATAAAAATGTATATTTTTCACACAAACAACCTGCTTTTCTCCATATCGTATTGTGGCAATGCTACACTGCTACACTTTCACCTAAAAACTAAATGAAGCAGTTCCATTATTTTGTATCATTTGTTGTTACACACTATTCACTTACTTTCATTCAAAAACACATTACCATGAAAAACATTGAATCTATTGTAAGCTATGAATCCCATTTGCTCTCTTTCCATACATTTTTCCCTTTAGTAAAGGAAAGAGAGAGATCTGTCTGCACTATTTATAAGCCAAAAATAAAAAAAAACAAGAATGAGAATGACAAGACTCAGCCAAACCCAATCCTCGGTGGCCCGAGGCGGCATCTTTATAATGTGGTCTCGGTAGGAAAGGTGGATTTTCCCATCTGCAAACATCAATGCACCTCCAACTTTCTTTCCACATCTCTCGCTCTCAAATTCTCTTATACACACCGCAAACATGATCATATCACGACAGCTGAACACGTCTCCCCAGACCTGATGTCATTGGGCGTGAGTTTACTGTTCTAGATCGTAATTTCTGCCTTTTGTTGGTGAGCGTTGGTGTTGTATTGGCGTCTGACATCACATACCCTTCACTTTTTCCAACATCTCACTGAAGATGCATGACAAGCATGAGCACGCACTCACAAAACGCTCCATTATGCATTTTAAAGAGTGTGCGAAGACTGTGAATTTGTCCTTTTTAATGGTTTTTGCCCACATGCAGTACTGCAGGCTAGCGGGACTACAAAGGGCTCCACAGATCTTCTGCAGGGCTTTATGAGACTTACAGGCTCAAGTGATCAGAGAACACCTGCGTCCCTATTAAAGCCAAAGAGGAAAGAAACGCAGCGAGAGAAAGAGAGATGAAAGCATTTATCGGGAGTTGTAATATCGTATGGATGATGTAGACATTAGGGAATCAAGACCACACAGATCTTTTTGGTCTTTTGAAATATGAAAAATTTTATACAAGTTTTGGATTTTGATAGGCCTAGTTTATAATAATTACTTAATATTATATTAACATTAGATTTAATATATATATATATATATATATATATATATAGTGATGGGTTGTAGCTGGAAGGGCATCCGCTGCGTAAAACATATGCTGGATGAGTTGGTGGTTCATTCCCCTGTGGTGACCCCAGATTAGTAAAGGGACTAAGCCGTAAAGAAAATGAATATATATATATGTATATATTTATATATATATATATACACACATATATATACACACATATATATACATACATACATATATATATATATATATATATATATATATATATATATACATACATATATACATATACATACATATACACAGTGTATGTATACAGTATGTATATATACAGTGCTCAACATAAATGAGTACACTCCATTTTGAAAATGTATATTTTTATCCATTTTTCAGTGAATATGGCTAATATGTATTGGTACATTTGAACAAAACAGATTTATTAAACAGATATATTTATTAAAATTATATTTTAGTCACCGAACATCTTTAGAAACAGAAAGATAATACATTTAAAGACACTGGAGATCACAAAGAACGAGAGAAGTAAGTAAACTGACACTGCAGTCTTTCTATGAGGCCGGACACTGAGTGAGGGTTGGTGAGGGTATTTGTGGTGCTAGAGTGATGAGCAGGAATGGAGTGCAGGTGCATGGCTGATTAGATTTCAAGTGATCGTGATCGAAGTGATTGTGGTGATTGGGAGTGAGGAGAACCTGGCTGTGACAATTGTAAAGTTTCCTACAGAAAATATTAGTTTTAATATACTCATATATGTTGAGGACTGTACATATATTTAACTATTTACAGGAATTATTTATAATAATACATTATTAAATTAATAATGATAATATTTATAATATATAAAGTTTCAGTAAACCTATTTTTAAAATATATTTATTACTTTTTTAAATAATTAATTACTACATGGGGCAGCACAGTGGCACAGTGGGTAGCGCTCTCGCCTCACAGCAAGAAGGTCGCTGGTTCGAGCCTCGGCTGGGTCAGTTGGCATTTCTGTGTGGAGTTTGCATGTTCTCCCCGTGTTTTCCTCTGGGTGCTCCGGTTTCCCCCACAAGTCCAAAGGCATGCTCTATAGGTGAATTGGGTAAGCTAAATTGTCCGTAGTGTAGTAGTGTAGTGTGTGGGTGTTTCCCAGTGATGGGTTGCAGCTGGAAGGGCATCCGCTGCGTAAAACATATGCTGGATAAGTTGGCGGTTCATTCCGCTGTGGCGACCCCAGATTAATAAAGGGAATAAGCCAAAAAGAAAATGAATGAATGAATGAATAATTACTACATTAAATCCAATCCTATTGTAAATCCTAGAACATTTTAGAGTTTACATTTTAAATGGAATAACAATGAAATATAATAATATATAGTATTTATTATTTTGAAGACTTATGTAAATAATACAGTTTTTTATTAATAACAGTACTATACATTAAAATAATTTTACTGCAAATATTAGATTACTACAGCATATATTAAGTAGAAATTGTTGAATTATGCAATCAATTAAAATATCATTTAATAATTAACATTATTAAATAAGAATTAAATATAATAATTAATATTGTTATATTATTTTAGTCCAAAAATGCTTAAACCTTACGCATGTTTTATATTTCACTTTACATTTCTTCAATTATTATTATTAAATATTTTCTCTTTTTTTTTCTTCTTTTTTTTGTGAATAACTGAACTTCAATATATATCTCATGTCTATATACATATCAGAGACACTGCACATTGTTCTAACAAAATAAGACAGTAAGTCCTTACGTTTATGGATTTATCTAAAAATACAGCAGGTAGAGAGGTCTGTCAGGAGCGTCTGAAGTCTTGCTGCAGTTGCAAATCTTCTTTGTCCAGCAACACAAACAGGAAATAGAAAGGACACTGGATGTGTTGGAGCTGTTTCTGTCTGCTGATCACAGTCTGACTGTTTATAGCTGTCCCCATTAAATTGCTTTACTTCTCATTCACAAATCAAACTCTCTCACCTTAACTGTCCCTCGTTCATTTCTCCAAGGCCTCGTCTATCTCTCTCTCTCTCTCCTGAATAATGTGTTCCCTGGCAGAATTTCAGTGATGCGTGTAACAGCATGCCTGATATTAATATCTCGGTAAGATGGAAGTTCCCCTCCATTCGATAACACTGACAGAAAGAGCCCAGATACTGACAGTATATTTACTGACCCTCACTAGCTATGTTTCCGTCCACCTATTTTAGGCGCATTTTGGAATATTGCATAAAAAATGCTTAATGGAAACACCAAGATGTGCATAAAATTAGAAAATGCTCAAAAAAAACTTATGCGCACAACTGAGTAGGACAAACTTTTATCAGATGGGGAAAAAAGCACATAAAATACGATGAAAACACATTTACTGAATAAATTCCAGTATGCTTATCAAACACTTGATGGGACAAGGGTGTTGTTCCTGTCGGTGATGTGTCAATGCGAGCTGAGCTGCGCTCGGGTTCTGCTGCTGTGCCTCCTTTACATATAGCCAGCCCTTGACTGTGGCGTTCGCTTTCGGCCATTCCACCCTCAGCACGCTCGATCTCGGAAGCTTAGCAAGGTCGGGCCTGGTTAGTAATTGGATGGTAATTTTTATCAAAAAGTCATGTGATTTTGTTTTAAACAGATCACATGATGACAAAAATGGACAGGATGGGATGGCATTAACGGACAAATCAGTGGACGGGCCACATTGTAAAACATCTGAAACATCTGTTTTGGTCATTGAATTCTAAAATCCCTCAGCCAAAGTCTGTCATCAAAGTGGTTCAGTATTATTAAATCCGGAACTGTCTTAAGGATCTGCGCTCCCAAAGAGCATCTCACGTCTTAAAGCCACGGCTCATGCGTTTCGTCTTCTGAGATTCAAGTAGTTTATTATATAAGATAAAAGACCTGGTGGCTTCTCCTTCTGCTGCAAATTACATTTTTATTTTTGATATTTACCTTCCATCAGGAAGTGACGATTTTGCTCTCTTTCACACAACATGTGTTACTTTTAAAGCCTGATGTGCTTTACTATAATAAAAGCTTTGTTAAAAAAAATTGCTAATTTTTATTAGTAAAAACTATTTATATTTATATTATTTATATTTTACTATTTATATTTAGATTTATAATATTACAGACATTATTACTAAATTGTTATTATTATTATTATTATTATTATTATTATTATTATTATTATTATTATTATTATTATTATTATTATTATTATTATTATTTCTATCTATCTACAATCTTATTCATTCATTCATTCATTTTCCTTCGGCTTAGTCCCTTTATTCATCAGGGGTCGCCACAGCGGAATGAATTGCCAACTTATCCAGCATATGTTTTACACAGCGGATGCCATACCCATACACCCATACACACTCATTCACATTTATACACTAAGGCCAATTTAGTTTATTCAATTGGGTAGCACTCTCGTCTCACAGCAAGAAGGTCGCTGGTTCGAGCTCGGCTGTGTCAGTTGCCGTTTCTGTGTGGAGTTTGCATGTTCTCCCTGTGTTCGCGTGGGTTTCCTCCGGGTGCTCCGGTTTCTCACACAAATCCAAAGACATGCACTACAGGTGAATTGGGTAAGCTAAATTGTCCGTAGTGTATGTGTGTGATTGAGAGTGTATGGGTGTTTCCCGGTGATGGGTTGCAGCTGGAAGGGCATCCGCTGCATAAAACTACATTAAAACCAATCCTATTGTAAATCCTAGAACATTTTAGAGTTTACATTTTAAATGGAATAACAATGAAATATAATAATATGTAGTATTTATTATGTTTAAGACTTATGTAAATAATATTGTTTTATTAACAACAGTACTATACATTAAAATACTTTTACTGTAAATACTAGATTACTACAGCATATATTAAGTAAGAATTGTTGAATTATGCTTTCAATTAAAATATCATTTAATAATAATTTAGTATGGGAAACACCCATACACACTCATTCACACTCATACACTAAGGCCAATTTAGTTTATTCAATTCACCTATACCGCATGTCTTTGGACTGTGGGGGAAACCGGAGCACCCAAAGGAAACCCACCAACACAGGGAGAACATGCAAACTTCATACAGAAATGCCAACTGACCCAGCCGGGACTCAAACCAGTGACCTTCTTGCTGTGGGGTGACAGTGCTAACCACTGAGCCACCGTGTCACCATCAACAATCTCAAGTAGTAAAAAAAACCCCATAGGTTATGAGTAATGCAAACTATAAAAACACGACTTCAAATCGCCATTTATTAAGATGTTCTTTTCCTTTGTTTTTTTGGAAAGTTTCACGTTCAGATGATGGTGTTGATAAAAATGGTGGCTTAAAGAGCTCAAACTCACTGCTAGTTAAGAAGACGGTTCCTTGATGTTTGTATATTTTAAGATCTCAGAGTAACTCTTGCTAACACAGCAATACAATGACGTTTCGTTTAACGTTAATTGTGCAACTTGTCAGATTATTATAGCAAAAAATATATATACAACCAACAACACACAGTATGACCAGGACATTAAAATAAGCATAAAAACTGTGATCTCCGACAGCACCGCTGACTCCAAACAGAAAGCAGTCATGCTTATCACTTTTTGGGGTTTGTGAGAGTTTGTCTGCTTGTGTTGTCAAAGTGATGAATATGTTTTATCAATTTGTTAGTGGTTTTTTCTGTTTTGTAATTTGCAGCGTGTTTGAGCGCTCTTGGCCACAGTATGTTTACTATTCCCACAGTTCTGCAAAAGCATCTGAAACGGCTATATCTGCATGCCAGGCCAGTAGGTGGTGATCTCATTTACAGTCATGTAGTCCAACTTTGTTGTTTTGGCTGCAGACTGAACACATGCTGTAATACCAAAGCCTATTGAAGGCAAGCCTGAAATGATTAGCCTAAAATGCATAACAGCTAATGCTAATGCTGCCCCTATGACAGCACGCAGGGAAGGAGACTAAAAGTGACTAAATGTGATTGGGTAAGATGTGCTTCATGTGATCCAAGTTAGCGGTACAGGTTTTCCAATGGTAGGTAATACAGACATCTGTCATCTTCCCATATTAAGAAAATCTCTGGTAATAGATGTGCATGACATCACTGTTTTCGCTAAATAATTATTTGTTGTTGTTGTTGATTTATTTGTAGTTTGAGTACAGGGTGTCCATTCATTCATTCATTCATTTTCATTTCGGCTTAGTCCCTTTATTAATCTGGGGTCGCCACAGCGGAATGAACCGCCAACTTATCCAGCATATGTTTTACACAGCGGATGCCCTTCCAGCTGCAACCCATCTCTGGGAAACATCCATACACACCCATTCACAATCATACACTACGGACAATTTAGCTTATCCAATTCACCTGTACCGCATGTCTTTGGACTTGTGGGGGAAACCGGAGCACCCGGAGGAAACCCACGCCAACACAGGGAGAACATGCAAACTGCACACAGAAATGCCAACTGACCCAGCCGAGGCTCGAACCAGCGATCAGCAACCTTCTTGCTGTGAGGCGAACGTGCTACCCACTGCGCCATTGTGAGGCCCTACAGGGTGTCCAAGAGGTCTTAAAAAATCTTTAGGTCTTAAAATGTCTTAAATTTCAAAAACAAAATTTTAGGCTTTAAAAGGTGTTACATTTACAGAAATGTTGTCTTGTCGGTCTTAAATCGTTTTAAACAGGTCTTCATTTTCCTCTGTCTATTGGGTCGACCAATCGCCAACAATCCATCTCAATAAAACTGTAATTTAAAATAACATCTGTATAAAAGTTCTCCATAGATTTTAGACAGACTGTTGTGCACAACTTTAGTTTATTATAGTTTTTTGAACTTGTAAATATTTACTAGATTTTGCTTGTTTTTACACATTTAAAATATGTGGTTAAGAAATAACTCCTTAGTGTTTGGCCCAGTATATGTCTTAAATTTGCTTCATAATGGTCTTAAAAGGGTCTTGAAAAGTCTTAAATTTGACTTGGTGAAACCTGCAGAAACTCTGGAGCAGAGACAATGTCATTTTCAAAAACATGCATGTTGAAACACATTATTCAATTTAAACGAGGACAAAATACATAAAAAATGTTTCATTTTTAAACCAAGAACATTGTTAAATGAGGATCAACTGAAACACAAGCTGCAAGGTGCGAAAGTGACAGTTTCTTCTAGACTCTTCCACTGGGACGAATGGTAGCTGAAGCCAGCATGTGTTCAGCTCTCTGGCTTCGTCGTGTCTCTGAGTTCAATGTATGCATTCCTTGAATAGCTCTTTCTCCATGTCACTCTCTCACCTTCTCACACATTAATCAACAATGAAAACAGTTACAGTATCTGACTGACATATGGAGCAACTCCTGCCTGCAGCAAAGCAACCTACTTCCCCTTATGCTCCACTTCGTACCTTCAGTGCTCTTCTACAGCAGTTCGCTAGTACGCTATTTCAGTTTCAGACTAATTTACTGATTATAAGAATTAATCAATATTTCGGTCGCTCAATGGTTAGAATTGTTGTATGTCAAGAAGGTCGCTGGTTCAAGTCCTGGCTAGACCAGTTGCCATTTCTGTGTGGAGTTTGCTTGTTCTCCCCATGTTGGCATGGGTTTTCTCCAGATGCCCCAGTTTCCCCCACAGTCCAAAGACATACAGTATAGGTGAATTGGATGAACTAAGTTGACCATAGTGTATGAGTGTGTGTGAATGTGAGAGTGTATGGGTGTTTACCAAAGGGCATCCGCTGTGTAAAACATATGCCGGAATAGTTGGCAGTTCATTCCACTGTGGCAACCCTTCGTAATAAGTGAATAAGCTTCGTAATAAGTGAATCACTGAGTCATTTATTCAAAAGATTTATTCAAAACAGCTTATTTATTTAGAAATGATCGAATCATTGGCTCACTCAGTTAATTCACAAAGAGATTCATTTAGTAACTAAACTTCAGAGTGTTGCTTAGAGACGCAAATGTTATGCTCTGGCTTTCTTGATGGCAAAAAAAAACAATCAAAGTAACAATATTGTGTCTAAATCTATGTAATTCACTTCTTATTAGCTTCCAGCTTATCAACCTGTTGTTTAAATCAATTATATCACATGAGGCTTGTGGTGATATTTGTGAAAACAACTCTTGCAGATATCAGTAAAATACTGCCTTACGCTATACTGAGTTACAGCAAAAACATAATTAGTTACTGTAATGTATTAATTTTCTAACGCATTACTCATTTTAATTAATTTTCTAATTCATCACGCATTTCTGTTACACGTGAAGGAGAAAGATTTCCCTATAAAGATTTTGCTCATGTTTGCGCAATTACAATTTAAATTCTGAAGTTTCAGTAGCAATGTGCAAAATATGCTATTGTTCCCTCAGAGAATTTGCCTGTCGCTTTTTTGACAGTCACTTCTGCACTGATTGATGTACATATATCATTAAATAGTTTCTGAACTCCTTCAAATGCCTTAAAGGACACCTATTATGCAAAAATCACCTTTATAAGAGGTTTTAACACAGTACAGCCCTGAGTAAGAAGCAGCTACTATGCTGATGCGCAGGGGTTTGTAGCTCCCCACTCTTTAGAAAAGTGGGCTGGGAGCACAATCTCATTTGAATTTGAAGTGACAGTCACCAAAACGGCATGATTTGGCTCAAAGCTGATGAAAGGGGCAGTCGAAGAGTTATAACAAATTATTTCTGGGGTATTTTGAGCTGAAACTTCACATACACACTTTATGAATATCAGAGACTTATTTTAGATTTATTTAGGTACTACTAGGTACCTAGTATGCCCCTTTTTACAAGATCTAAAATAAGTCTCTGATAAAATCTAGTAGGTGCCCTTTAATTGTAGGCTTGAGATTTTTTTCTGGGAATGTATATTTTGCATTATCGTAAACCTAAATAATTCTTGGCCTAATCTAATATGCTGATACTCATGTGATATCCTCCTCAATTATTTACATTCAGAGACTTAACCAATATTGTGTATGGTTTTGTGTGTGTGTTTATTTGATATTACCTTGAACTTGACAGTGGGTGCAAATGAGAACTTATACTTAACCAAGGCTTCAGCTTTTTCATTCATTCATTCATTTTCTTTTCGGCTTAGTCCCTTTATTAATCTGGGGTCGCCGCAGCGGAATGAACCGCCAACTTATCCAGCATATGTTTTACGCAGCGGATGCCCTTCCAGCTGCAACCCATCACTGGGAAACATCCATACACACTCATACACTACGAACAATTTAGCTTACCCAATTCACCTATACCGCATGTCTTTGGACTTGTGGGGGAAACCGGAGCACCTGGAGGAAACCCATGCCAACACGGGGAGAACATGCAAACTGCACACAGAAATCCCAACTGACCCAGCCGGGGCTCGAACCAGCGACCTTCTTGCTGTGAGGTGATTGTGCTATCCACTGTGCCACCGTGCTGCCCGGCTTTAGCTTTTTATACATGCTTTTTTGTTTGGGATCTCAGAAAACTATATATCAGGAATTTTAAACTGAGAACACTTCAGAATATGTTGTTTTGATTATTGCTGTAAGAGTATCAGAAGCACAAGCTGTAATGGAAAGGAGGCGGGGTGCAGCAGCTCATTTGCATTTAACGAGACAAACAAACAAACAAACACTATGTTTATCATTTCAGCAAAAACAAGACCTCCACAGCATGCTTTAATAATCAACGTGTGACATATTATGAGCTGAAACTCAACAGACACACTCTGGGAAAATGTGAGAGATATTATATTTAACGTCAGATAAATGCAGAAGCGGTCATCACTGCGTCACACATTTCTGACTTCCAGTTCTGCCACATGCAAACATCCACATGTTTTTGTGATCTGCTCCACATATATATATATATATATATATATATAGATCTTTATACGCTTACTGGAATATCCCGCTAAGCTGGAAAATAAAGACTTGATTTAAACTCCCAGCATCTGTTCATGCTACTTTTGTCATGGAAAAACACATGTATATGATAAGACGGTGACATCCGGAGATACAAACAGAAAAACCATACTTATAACCGCCCACCCATATACGCCCCAAATAGTCTTTTCACACTCTTGACACACATTCACACCTTTTTTACTCAACATAATCACCATTTTTTTTCGTCAATGCAGACCAAAATATCTCAAGTTCCTTATTTTCTGCTTGTGCACGCCAACCTTTCCTGAATGGATATGGGTGGTGCTGTCACAGAAAGCCACCGATGTGCCGTGTTTGTTCTCTTTTGACACTAAACACCGACTGGAAAGAAGAATGCGAGCTATATTTGGTTGGTTCTGCAATTCTTCATTTTCTGAATAAGAATGTTAAGCCAAACTTCCTGCTCGTGCTGCATTTAGCAGCTGGTGACTTCAAATGAAACCAAACCATTTTGGAGAATAATATTTTGTTTTTTTAAACTAAAGGCTTGTGTATAATCTCTGGTTGTGTAGCATAGGGATGCCACTTTAATGCATTGTTTTTTATTCTGATAATAAGTATAGTTTTTGTGTTAAAAATAGTGCAGAAAAAGCTCCTTGCTAAATATATAAATATAGAATAAACCATCTGGCAAGTTGAAGCATATACTGTATATATGTTTTTGTTATATTGCAGCCATTTGCTGAAATCATTTAAGTTCATTTATTTCCTCATTAATGTACACACACCACTCCATATTGACACTCCATAGTTGACATTTTTGCAGATTTATTAAAAAAGAAAAACTAAAACATCACATGGTCCTAAGTATTCAGACCCTTTGCTCAGTATTTAGTAGAAGCAGCCTTTGATCTAATACAGCCATGAGTCTTTTTGGGAAAGATTTTTTCACACCTGGATTTGGGGATTTTCTGCCATTCCTCCTTGCAGATCCTCTCCAGTTTTGTCAGGTTGGATGGTAAATGTTGTTGGACAGCCATTTTTAGGTCTCTCCAAAGATGCTTGGGTTTGGGTCAGGGCTCTGGCTGGACCATTTAAAAACAGCCACGGAGTTGTTGTGAAGCAACTCCTTCGTTATTTTAGCTGTGCTTAGGGTCATTGTCTTGTTGGAAAGTAAACCTTCAGTCTTAACTCAATAATTTAGAATGATAATAAATTATAAACTGACATTTAAAACAAATTCTTGCTTAAAAATGTAAAATAAATGGTTGATAAAATAATACATTTATAAATATCATCTAAAAGCTCAAGACTTAACTCAACTTAACTTAACTGTTTCATAACTCAAAAAACAACAATATTTTAAAATAGATCAATAAATAAAAAACTATATTTTTGAGAATGATTAAACATTATTAAAAATGATTGTGTGGGTATAATATTATGGTTTGAATAATGTCAGTAAATTTTTAAATGGGAAATTCTAATGGATAAAAATGTTTTTGAAATTGAGTAGAATATAAAAAACAGCAGTGTCTTTAAAAGAAATACCTCTTAAAAAGAAATACACAAACTGGCTTGACAACATACAGAAATCTGTCACACACATACACATGGAAAAAGGCTGTAGGGTGTGAAGGCTAATAGAGAGGGTTCATTGGTAAAAGTGTGTGTGTGTGTGTGTGTGTGTGTGTGTGTGTGTGTGTGTGTGTGTGTGTGTGGCAGAGGGCAGGCAGGTGTTCGTTCTCCCAGACATTAATTAACTTTAACGACGGAAAGCACATCTGTACTAATTGCTAAACACATTGGGTTTTTACCTCATTTCATATTGAAGAAAAGACTCACCGAAACACAAGAAGAGCTGGAGAAATCAGTTCAGTCCTGCAGGAGGAAATGCTGGAACTCAAAACACACAGAAAAAATACCTATAAAATGCACCTGTAAAACATGTAAATTCACAACATTCTATATGAACCATTTTTTAAATGTTTTTGACTGGAAATAGACATTGGATTCGCTAATTATGACATTATTTCTTGTAATTAGATGCATATATACTTTATCTTTGGAACTTTATTTCTCATAATGCGAGTTTATATCTTTTTTGGAATTGTAATGTTATATGTGGGTGGCATGGTGGCTCAGTGGTTAGCACTGTCGCCTCACAGCAAGAAGGTCGCTGGTTCGAGTCCCGGCTGGGCCAGTTGGCATTTCTGTGGGGAGTTTGGATGTTCTCCTCGTGTTTGCGTGGGTTTCCTCCAGGTGCTCCAGTTTCCCCCACAGTCCAAAGACATGCGCTATAGGTCAATTAGAAAAACTAAATTGGCCACAGTGTATGATTGTGTGTGAATGTGAGAGTGTACGGGTGTTTCTGGGTTGTGGCTGGAAGGGCATCCGCTGTGTAAACCATATGCTGGAATAGTTGGTGGTTCATTCCGCTGTGGTGACCCCTGATGAATAAAGGGACTAAGCCAAAGGAAAATGAATGAATGAATGAATGAATGAATGTTATATTTCCAAATTATGATTAAGATATAGTTTTCACAGTTTTGGCTTCACGCCTCATAATTGACTTTTTGTAATTGCAACTGTATTTCAGAATTTTGAGTTCATTTGTGTAATAAAGGAAAATACATTTCACTATTGGCACTTTATTCCATATAATGTAACTTTATATCGAAGCTGTTTTTCATAATTTTGGCTTTATTGTAATTACATAACTTAATTTCTTGTAATTGCAACTAGGCCTGTCACAATAATCAATATATCGACTTATCGCACAACACATGGACATGACCTCAATCATTTTTGGTGAGGCAATATATATCGATATATATATCGCAATATATATCATAATATATATATATGACAGAGCTCATATGAATTCGTACGAATTAGCCACTAAACTGACAAAACGTAAAATACTTACATTTCCTCATTCGATCAGGCTGATAAAAACCAATTCTAGCAACATTTTAGCTGATTATGCAACATTTCTATCTCTATTGGAGGTGTCAATGTCAGTATGGTTAAAAAAATAGTATTTACTATAAATGAATATAGTATAGGCCTCACAGTGGCGCAGTGGGTAGCACGTTCGCCTCACAGCAAGAAGGTCGCTGATCGCTGGTTCGAGCCTCGGCTGGGTCAGTTGGCGTTTCTGTGTGGAGTTTGCATGTTCTCCCTGTGTTGGCGTGGGTTTCCTCCGGGTGCTCCGGTTTCCCCCACAAGTCCAAAGACATGCGGTACAGGTGAATTGGGTAAGCTAAATTGTCCGTAGTGTATGAGTGTGAATGGGTGTGTATGGATGTTTCCCAGAGATGGGTTGCAGCTGGAAGGGCATCCGCTGCGTAAAACATATGCTGGATAAGTTGGCGGTTCATTCTGCTGTGGCGACCCCGGATTAATAAAGGGACTAAGCCGAAATGAAAATGAATGAATGAATGAATGAATGAATATAGTATATTTTCATGTGGGTGTGTGACAACTGAAAATAGGTCTGGAAGCAGATATCACAGCCTCTGTTACTTTTTACCTTGCACTTTTTTGTTAACATTTATTATTATTTATTTAGGATCTGCGTTTTCACCTAATTATTAAACTGTATTAAAATATGTTGTGTTCTTTGGAAGAGTGTACTTGCATTGTGATGATTTTATATTGTCAATCTGGCAGTATATAATGAGTGGCATAAAATGTCTTAAAATGACAATAATATCATTTAATCGCAGTATAAATTGGTATATATATTTTCTTAACAATGTATTAGGAGGATAACCCCTTGAGATGCATCTCAACATCAACAATATCTTAATTTGGAGTTTTTATGAAGAAATTAATTTTGAGATACTTCACAAATTCAGGCATCATACTTTATTTCGTTATTTGAGCTTTATTTCTTGTAATGACTATGGGGAAAAAAAAAAAAAAAAAAAAGGAAAAAACATGAAAACCTGAACAAAAGCTCACATTTCTCTTACATTTTTTCATCCAGCAATTTTCTTTGCATGTTCATTGCTTGTCAAAGAAACTCAAGTTGAATAAATGTCTGTATATATTTATTTCCACCACTCAAATTATGCTTGCTGTTTTTCAAAACAGTTATTTAAAATGAGCTGAAACAACACAAGTGTCACGCTCGAGTTGAGGGACAAAAAGGCACGAGAACACGGGATGAAATGAAACACGAATTTATTAACAAACACTTACGACAAATACAGGCACTGGAACTCTGGGAGGACATGGGGTGACGACAGCATGGATACACGACACCTAGACAATACACCGACGCATAGACACTACAATACTGGACAAGGACTGAACCAAACAGAGGGGTATAAATACATGAGGGCTAATGGGACAAATGATACACAGGGGTGAGACACAGGTGGAATAAATTAACACTGAAAACGGCGGGAAACAGAACAAAGGAAGCACATGGCGACAACAAAAGCACATGGAACACAACAGAACATGACAACAAGTCTTGAATTTTGCTTTAAATATTCATTCATTCATTCATTTTCATTTCGGCTTAGTCCCTTCACCAATCTGGGGTCGCCACAGCGGAATGAACCGCCAACTTATCCAGCATATGTTTTACACAGCGGATGCCCTTCCAGCTGCAACCCATCTCTGGGAAACATCCATACACACCCATCCACAGTCATACACTACGGACAATTTAGTCCACCCAATTCACCTGTACCGCATGTCTTTGGACTTGTGGGGGAAACCGGAGGACCCGGAGGAAACCCACGCCAACACAGGGAGAACATGCAAACTCCACACAGAAACGCCAACTGACCCAGCCGAGGCTCGAACCAGCGACTTCTTGCTGTGAGGCGAACGTGCTACCCACTGCGCCACTGTGAGGCCCCTTTGCTTTAAATAGTTCAACCTAAAAGTTTTATGTTCAATCTACTTAAAATTTGTAAAAACTAATAAGTTAAATTATTTTTTTTCATGTTGTCTCAATACAGGGCATCACGGTGGCGCAGTGGGTAGTACGATCCCCTTACAGCAAGAAGGTCGCTGCTTCGAGCCTTGGCTGGGTCAGTTGGCATTTCTGTGTGGAGTTTGTATGTTCTTCTCCCCGTGATCGTCTGGGTTTCCTCCGGGTGCTCCGGCTTGCCCCACAGTCCAAAGACATGCGGTACAGGTGAATTGGGTAAGCAAAATTTTCCGCAGTGTATGTGTGTGAATTAGTGTGTATGGATGTTTCCCAGTGATGGGTTGCAGCTGGAAGGGCATCCGCTGCATAAAACATATGCTGGATAAGTTGGCGGTTCATTCCGCTGTGGTGACCCCAGATTAATAAATGAATGAATGAATGAATGTCTCAATACAAATCGATTAAGCTAACTTAATTGTTTTACAAATTTAAGTGGACTGAACATAAAACAATTAGGTTGTCTAAAAAAAACTCAAGAATTGTGTTGATTCAGCTCGTTTTAAATAAGTTGTTTAAACAAGCAGCAAAAATAATTTTTTGAGTGTAGTATGTGAGTTCTACTAAGTCTACTAAAGCATCTGTAACTACAAATTTTCTGACTTTTCTAGACTCCAAATATAAAGTGTTCGTAGTTGCATTATGAAAATGGATGTACAGTATGTGTGAATATAGGTCGGTTTTCACACAGATAGACATGTTTAAGCAGCTCTCATTGACCTGTGCGGCCTACAAAAAAGAAAAGTTCAAGTACTGTTAGGGCAAGTCTTTCTCTTTGACTTGACAATATTTATGACAGGAGGACAGTATATGAGAACAAGGGAAAGACTGAGGTGTGTTTCAGAGCCAAATGAGGGCGGCCAAAGTCCCTGTATTCCCTCAGGTCCCGTTTTTCTCCACCTTCGAGGACTCTGCGCAGGAAAGCGAGAACAGTAGAACGGATGCGAGCAGAGTTTTCATAAATCCACTGAGGGGAATTTCCCCCAAACCTTCAAAACCTCTGAAGTTGCGCATGCCTTCAACACGCAGCCACCTGCGAGTGCTAAAAACTTTGTCCAGTAGCGTTCAGGGAGGAGATTCTGCATCTGACATATTTCCATTTTTCTCAAGGGGAGTTGCAGCAAATGTTTCTAGGAGGGCGGAAAAAAGTCGAGGTAATAAAGAGAGTTTATGGTGTTTTTCATTCCTGTTGGATTCCAGAGCGCCGCTGTTAGATTGATGTTTCCGAATGTTTGGGTTACTGGGCGAAGTTGGGAGGTGACAGGTTAGTTTGTCCACCTGCTTTGACAAACAGCTGGTTATTACTATAAATAAGCCTCCCCAGTGAAGATATATTGTTGTTTTTGTCAACCACTGGCCTATTTTCCAAATACTGATTGAATTTTGAACCATTTATTTCATTAATAAATAAAGAATTCTACTTTTAATTGTTTTGTTTTTTATTTGTACAAATTTTACTCAAGTCTATTAAATAACATTTACTTTTGACAATAACTTTTGACATTACCCAGCAGGCACACAACATCATAAGACGTTAATATTAGGTTAGATTTAGGTCGTGACGTTACGTGACCAAAATTTAATGTCTTGCCAGTGTCTAGGGACAACGTTATTTTGACGTCCAATAACTACGTCAAATGATATTGATATTTGGTTGATTTTAGGTTTTGTTGGTGATCAAAATCCAACGTCAAGCCAAAATCTTAAACCAGCGTCATATTGACATCAAATACTGCTGTAACATCATTAGACGTTGATATTTTGTTGATTTTAGATTGGACGTTGCACACTGATGTCAGCCTGACGTTGGGTTCTGACATCAACCCGATTTTCATTTCCAAAAAAAATGCTAAATTTACGATGGATTTTCATAGTTTAAGGTTAAAAATATTTTTAAGTTGTTAAAAGAAGGCATGTGACAATTTATAAGATTGTTGTGACAACACACAAAAAAAGTTAAATTCTGTTTCAAGAATAATAAAAGTAACTTTACATGAATCTTCTGTTTATGCTTTACCTGATTCTACAGAAGTTATTTATTAATAACAATTTCATTTCAGAACTTGAGACTCAAACTCATACTATTGGTGCTAAATTACAACCTGCCTAAGTTTTCACTGTCATCCAATCAGATACCATTATCTCTGAAAAAAATATTAGTGACCCTGAAGCTGACCTCAGCCATAAACTTCGACCTGGACAAGCTAGTCAGTTCACAATCTGACCAATAAATGTCTCTTTTACCTGGTCATACCCATGAGATCTGATTACCTTTAAGCAAAATGTCCTGCGCTCTCAGTTTGTCCAATTACATCTACACACGTTTTCACTTGAGTATAGAGTGTGTGTAAAAACCTGACCTCTGAATACCTGCAATTGGCCTCCCATTAACTGTGTACATACCTGTGGGACAATCCGCCTATGGTAAGACTAACCCCTTACTCACAAAACACACCTTGGTTTGCACATTCATCAAAAACCTGACACCATTTCCTCATGCGCAACTACTATGTAAGCTCTCAAACCTACATGACAAACATTCGTCCGCAGCTTCAGCAAACGCTTGCCAAGATTGTACTTTTGCAAACACTAACCCACAAACTAGTTTCAACTGGAAGCTCATCTCACCTCCAGCTTTACAGTCAGATATATATTGCGGTGAACAGTTCAAGCCTGTTTCTGTTAGGATTGGGTGATGAAAGGAAAAGTATAAACTCCACTGAAACAGAGGGTTGTGAATAAACAGTAATTGGGGAACCAAATGAGACACAGGTGAGCAAAATATTCAGTAATGGATTTGCTTGCTGCATAACTCGGAAATGTGAGTTTTCCTTCCTACTTGGAAATAACGTCTAGACGTTGGACATCCAACCTGTGAACTCGGAGCAGATCAAAGCGAATCATGTAATTTGACATGACTTCACAAATGGCGGCTAGTTTCGCTTCGGCAGGATTAGAATGGAGCTACCTAATGTTAAACATAAATAAATGTTCGAGTATGTTTACAGTACAAAAGCTTTATAGTGTAATACTCTATATAGCCTATTGTTACTTTTGTTTATCGTCAGCTGTATGCAAAAGACAGCTAGCATTTTCTATTTTTTTTGTTTTAGCCATAACTGACACAATTGAACATGAAATGTTATGTCATGAAATTGCATGATGAAAATGTGACGTGTGATTGATTGGAACGCATTGAGTTCAAACGTGGGAAGTTTCACTGCTGAAATTCCCACCTCCCACTGTGTCTGGAATGTATATATATATATTTATATTCCAACTGCAACTTCATATTTGCTGGCCACTTTATTAGGCTTACCTTGCTAGTACCAGTTTGAACCCGTTTTGCCTTCAGAACTGCTAGTCATGTCTAGTGAAGTCTAGTTGTTTATTCCAACCTCTGACACCATCATCTAAATGTCAAAGCAGAAATTGAGACTCATCATTCCAGGAAAACTTTTTTTGTTGTCCAGTTTGGTTGAGCCCGTGTGAATTGTGATGTCCAGTTTGAACTTCATCTCTTGACCACATCTACATGCTTAAATGAATTGGTGTGATTAGATATTTATGTTAATGAGCAATTGAACAGCCTAAGGAAGCAACCTAAGGTACCTAAGGAAGTGAAGTAAATGAAGTTCTTCAGTCATCTTCAGTTATGCATTTGACGGGGAATTCTAAAAGTCCAGGTGAGAGTGATCCAGATTAGTCTCTGTTGATGTATCCAATATTTGCCCCAATACATTTAAATAGTGCACTATTTAAGGGAGCAGCCATTTGTAGAGGTGTCTGATACCATAGTGGACATTCTGAAGTGCACTCAATCAATCCCAAAATGCACCTCAATAACGAGTGTACAACCCATGTACACTCAATGGCTAGAGAATACCCATAATGCACAGTCAGAGATTCGTCTCAAATAAATCCACAGCAGAATTGGGTATAAGTTTCTAAATAAATTATTTAACGGTTGAATTAACATTTGTATACATGACAGATATCAAAATACTTACTAATAGTCAGCTCGCTGAGTGTTAAATGACTATCACAGGGTCTGACCAAGAAGTTGAAAGTCTAAACCATCTGAGGGATTTTTCAAACAGCAAAGCACAAACAAAACGGCATCCCTTCCTTTAAGTCATAGGTCTCAAACTCGATTCCTGGAGGGCCGCAGCTCTGCACAGTTTTGCTCCAATCCTAATCAAACATGGCTGATCAAACTAATCAAGGTGTTCAAGACTACTAGAGACTATTAAGCAGGTGTGAGTTAGAGGTGATTGGAGCTAAACTGTGCAAAGCTGCGGCCCTCCAGGAATTGAGTTTGAGACCATTGCTTTAAGTGCACTATATTAGTGGACTAATGTAGGGAATAGTTAGTTAAGTTATAGGGGTGATTTTTGAATAAATCTGTTTGCATCCCATGATTGGGACTCTGATTGACAGAAGTTTGTTTGCCTGTTCATGCAATGGCTAAAGTGGAAGAGAGCCAGATATGAAGATGTGAGATACCTGATATGAGCTGGAACAGAAACTGGAGCGTCCTTTATTAGTGTTGGCTTTGGTTTAGTCATGGATTGCAAACAACTAATTTACAGATATCCTTGAAATTGGACCCTAATGTTGCCACACTTTTCAAACCTCAATGAAACAAGAGATCGCTAATATGAGATTAAACTACACATTAAGGCCTCACTGTTCTACAAGACTGCAACAGCAAAGTTCATTAAAGTCCACATGAAATCAAAATTTACAATGTTGATTTTGCTAGCTCACATTGTTATTCCTAAGGGGAATAATTAATCCGTGCAAGTTAATCCACTGAAAAAGGATATTCTTGAATGAAAGTCTGATCATTTGCTTCCACGTTTGAGTGGTGGTCCTTCTATAATGTCAACCGAGGGGCTTCCATAGCAACTGTATATTGATACAATCTAATACCATGCTGTTAGGGAAATGATGCGCAAAAACAAAGCCCCGCCCCCTACTCTATATTCTGTTTCATTCAGAAGTATTCAAATCAATTCATTAATTTTCTTTTCAGCTTAGTCCCTTTATTAATCAGGGGTCGCCACAGAGGAATGAACCACCAACTAATCCAGCATATGTTTTACGCAGCGGATGCCCTTCCAGCCGCAACCCAGCGCTGGGAAATCAATTTAATTAAATTCAGCTTTATTTCTATAGTGCTTTTACAATGTAGATTGTGTCAAAGCAGCTTAACATAAAAGTTCTAGTAAATTGAAATTGAAACTGTGTCAGTCCAGTTTTCAGAGCGGAATTTCAGTTTAGTTCAGTTCAGTGCGGTTTATTTTTCATTGCTGAAAGTCCAAACACTAAAGAACAAATCCATTGATGAGCAGCTCCACAAGTCCCAAACCAAGCAAGCCAGTGGCGACCAAGTGATGAAAGTGAAGGAACCAGACTCAAGTACATCAACATACTGAAATAAAAGTCTTGCCAACTTCTGCTTCACGCAGACTTTAAAACCTTTATGCAATTGTGTTTCAGACATAAATGTTACCTTAAAACATATATAGATGAGTTGTGCTATTACTTACTTCACTTAATTAATAGATTTTTCCCATAACAGATGATAAAATAGCAACAACAAAGCTCCTTACACTTCCATTGAAAGCAAAACCTAGAGTTCTGAGAATCATAAAGACTTTTCATATGAGGCTGGAAATACAAAAATTAACCTTAGGTGACCAACACTGAGGTCATGCTGTGGAAAAAATGACACAAAAGTTTCTGTTTCACAAGAGGAAGCTGTATTAATAGGACCTGCATAAATATTTGAGAGTGGAAATTGTAATGGTATTGTGATACTAATGCTTTGGGTGTAATGCTACAGAAAATATTACTGACATGGAAAGATCATCAGTGATCATGATTAATCTGTTTATATGACCAACGGTGACTTTTAGGTTAAGGGTGCGCAACTTATGGGTGGAACGTTAATTGATAAGAGGCTTGTTTTAATTTCATATTATTTCATAAAACACGCATTAATCATAGTTCAAACATTTACTAATGCATTATTAAAATCCAAAGCACTGTGAGTAAACAATGAACATCTTTATTTCCATTAACTAACAAATAACAACAATTAATACAAACTATGATAAATGTATTGTTTGCTCATGCTAAATACATCAGCTAACATTAACTATTGGACCATTATTTAAAAGTTTTACCTCAGCAAGATTTGTGCAAAAGCTACATCAGCGAATCATTGTCATAGTGTGCATATCGTTGACGTTTATGAGTTTTTGACGCCTTTCATGCCTATTCTACTCATAGGCTGTTTCTCAAAACCAAGAACAGACTCAAGTTACCACAGAAAAAGACAAAGAACATAGACTGTCCTGTGAGAAATAACATCAACGCATGCGGGTTCAAGACATCATCCGTTCTTGTGGTCTTGAGTATTGGGACTGAACTTCTCTTGAGTATTGGGACTGATCACTACAACCAAGGTCGCTTAAAAACGCATATTGAGAAACAGTCATGTTTCTTTAATGCGACTTGAACATGCTAATTTCTTAGATGCGTAAACAGTGAGTGAGTGAACTGAATTGCCTTAAGGCCGGGGTGTAAAACTCAACACACTTACCTGCAGGTTTCAAACAAGCCTGAAGGACTCAATTAGTTTCAAGTGTGGTTAATTGCGGTTAAAGCTAAACTGTGAAGAGCTGCGGCCCTCCAGGAACTGAGTTTGACACCTGTGCTTTAAGGGAACTTAGGTGTGACCTTATTTTACATTTGTAAATACATTGCACTCGTTTAGCTGAAAATGCCTACAGGCTTGGGTAGAGCTGTAGTTTTGAAACTTGTTAGTTAAAGCGTACAACTTCTGTAATGGCGTTCCTCAAGTGGGTGAAGTAACAACTTTAGATAAAATCCACAACAGATCATTTTTTTGATCCAATATGAGTAATCAACAATTAGCTTGTTTTCGTGCCTTGGTCTACTCCTTTCTGAAATATTATTGAGAATATTCCCCATTTCTTCTGCTATTGTAAACAAAATATATCTGGTTTGTATACGTTTTTATGTTTTTTTTTGTTGCACATACAGTACAGATAGGCCTACTTTTTAAATCTAAATTAAAACCATTAATTAGTTATGGAAATGTAATGTAATGTATTTTCTATGTCTGCATTCATTCATTCATTTTCTTTTCGGCTTAGTCCCTTTATTAATCTGGGGTCGCCACAGCGGAATGAACCGCCAACTTAACCCATCACTGGGAAACATCCATACACACTTATTCACACTCATACACTACGGACAATTTAGCTTACCCAATTCACCTGTACCACATGTGTTTAGACTTGTGGGGGAAACCGGAGCACCCGGAGGAAACCCACGCCAACACGGGGAGAACATGCAAACTCCACACAGAACTGACAACTGACCCACCCGAGGCTCAAACCAGCAACCTTCTTGCTGTGAGGCGAACGTGCTACCCACTGCGCCACCGTGAGGCCTGTCTGCAGGCAAAATTGTATAAATGTCTTTGGAGTGCACTAAGAAGGGAGAGCAATTATTTAGTGTGAAGATCTTTAAAAATAAACTATATTAAAAATATATATTATAAAATGTGACCAAAACAACTTTGAGCTTTCAAAGTGGATTGTGAAGTGTGTTAACGTAATAGGACAATGGGGGAGATAACTGGGAATAGGACACTAGAATAGAACTCTGCTTCTGACTACAGCTCTACAGGTGAAGCTCCAACCACACAAGATTGCGACACGGTTTGCGAATGTTCATTGAAATGATGGATTCTGGAAACAGAATCGTCAAACTATGTTAGAACTTGCGATCTTAGCTGGCTAACGATGGTTTTGGGAAGCGCACCTCAGACTGGTAAATATAAGAACATTTAGAGTTTGAGCAAAAAAGTAATTATGGATGTTTTGCTTCTGTACCAGGTCATTTTAATCACCTGGCTCTCCGCTTTCTCCTTGACCTCAAGTTACTATTACAATTGAACCACTAAAGGCATATGGTCTGTTCTGAGGATGTTTTTGTGGATCTTTCTGGACTTTAAAACAGTCAGGATGTTGCTGTATTTGGAGAAGAGAGAGTTCACAGATTTCAGCTAAAATATCTTAATTTATGGTCTGAATATAATATAAATTAAGGTCTCAGGGGTCACATACAAACTCCTAAACAAAGTGTCATGGTAAAAATATTTCAGTGTTAGCAACCAGTTGCAAAGAGTTTGAATCGCCTGGCTCTCCGCTTTCTCCATGACCTCCAGTTAATATTCCAATTGAACCACTGAAGGCATATGGTCTGTTCTGAGGATGTTTTTGAGGATCTTTCTGGACTTTAAAATAGTTGGGATGTTGCTGTATTTGGAGGAGAGAGATCGCAGATTTCAGTTAAAATATCTTAATTTGCGTTTTGAATCTGAATTAAGGTTTCAGGGGTCGCATACAAACACCTAAACATGATGTCATGTTAAGAAGAATTCGATATTAGCAACCAACTGCATAGGATTTTAATCACCTGGCTCTCCGCTCTCTCCTTGACCTCCGGTTCATCGTCATCAAACTGTCCATCCGTCCATCTATCTGTTCACACTCATTACCAGCTCCTAATATCCGCTGCCTGTCTTCATCTCCTATTATGCTCATTGCATTAGCCTTCCCGCGTGCAGCTGCTATTCGCTAGTTCATTGTGATGTTTGTATATTTAGCGGCTGTGTTCATTTCCTCTACTGTTGACTGGGGAAAACACATACAATGCACAAACAGATGCCCTCCCCGTTCACTCCACCCGGCGTTTTTTTTTTTTTTTTTTTTTTCTCTTCAAGCTCACGTCTGTACAAAACCCCCCTGCCACCCTTCGGTTTTAAAAGAAGTGGGTTGAGAACGAAAGCGGACTGAACTTCACAGCATGGAGGCCCTGAGCTGGCCATTGTTCAGGACAAACTCCCAGACAATCAGGAGATCAGGCCTGAAATTCCCCACCAGCTCTGGTGTCCTGTAGAGTTTATTTCATACTGCCAGTTCTCTTCTCACCACAAATACTAAGACTAACACAAGAACAAATTCAACCTCTTATTAATTATTATTATTATTATTATTAATAGGTCACTGGTTCAAGCCTCGGCTGGGTCAGTTGGCATTTCTGTGTGGAGTTTGCATGTTCTCCCTGTGTTGGCGTGGGTTTCCTCCGGGTGCTCCGATTTCCCCCACAAGTCCAAAGACATGCGGTATAGGTGAATTGGTTAAGCTAAAATTGTTCGTAGTGTATGTGTGTGAATGAGTGTGTATGGATGTTTCCCAGTGATGGGTTGCAGCTGGAAGGGCATCCGCTGCGTAAAACATATGCTGGATAAGTTGGCGATTCACTCCGCTGTGGCGACCCCAGATTAATAAAGGGACTAAGCCGAAATGAAAATGAATGAATGAATGTTATTGTTGTTATCATTATTGTGATTACTATTGTCGTTGTTTATTATCTGTGTTGTTGTTCATAAAACAATACCAGTACATGTAAGCAATGTACAATTAAATAATAAATAATTTTCTTGAAGCAACAGCAGTAATTATTTTTATTAATACAACTAGTTAGGGGTGGCGTGGTGGTGCAGTGGGTAGCGCTGTCACCTCACAGCAAGAAGGTCGCTGGTTTGATCCTCGGCAGGGTCAGTTGGCATTTTGGTGTGGAGTTTGCATGTACCTCCCTGTGTTCGCATGGGTTTCCTCCAAAGTCCAAAGACATCCACTATAGGTGAATTGGGTAAGCTAAATTGTCCGTAGTGTATGTTTGTGAATGAGAGTGTATGGGTGTTTCTAAGTAATGGGTTGCAGCTGGAAGGGCATCCACTGCATAAAACATATGCTGGATAAGTTGGCGGTTCATTCTACTGTGGTGACTCCTGATTAATAATGGGACTAAGCCGAAAGGAAAATGAATGAATGAATAACTAGTAAGTCCCTCCAGGATTTTGTTGCTCCAATGATTCTTGAAAAAAAAAAGAAACATTTTACAAAATGTATGTGTACTTTCACAGCAAAACGCAAGAATTGAAGCAAATACGTTTTGAAAGAAGCTGTCATTTTAGGCCACAAAAAAAAATCTACATCCTGGAGAGACAACATTATTTAATGTTGTTATTACTATTTATTACTCATTACTATTTATTATTATTTCATTCAAATAACTTTATATTTTATGATTTTTTTTGAGATATATATACATACATATATAATTTTTAATAAAGATAATAATAATCATAAAAAAGAATAATAATAATAATAATAATAACACAATTATTGTAATTTTATGTAATAATATTTTACTTAATGCAAAGAGTGATGATTATGATGATGCTAAATATCTTGATATTTAATAAGAGTAATACATCAAAGTTTTGTAGTAAATACATATTGTTAAATAATAACAATATGTAGTATTTATTACTAAAAGCATTATTTTGATCATTTATTATCAATTGTTATTATTTACTAATAACTTAATTTTTATTTTTATTTTACTATTATAATGACTATGTATCATTTATATATTTAGAAAAAAAAATTAGCTTCTATTTTGTTCAATAAATAATACATAAATAGTAATTATAAAAGGTATTACATAATAATGATATAAGTATATAATAATTATTGTAGTTAAACTAATAATGAACAATAACTCTTTTGTAACAACTGCTGAAATAAACTGTCATAAATGTTTTTTAAAAATTCTAATAACTAACAAATGTTACGTTCATTTCCTCAGTTCAGACTCAGTTCAATATAGTATTGTGTCTATCCCTCAGTGTCAGACCCTCCTTCTGCTTCCAGATTGGATTTCACAGAACAATTTCTTGAAAAGCCTGGATTCTTCCAGTGACCTCTTATGAGCCAGAACGAAGAGGTTCAAAGTCTTTACACACGCTCCATTCAGGAATTTTGTCTTTCAGGTCAAAATTGGCTTTACAAATCAAATCAGACGAACAGACAGAAGTTAATCAATGACACACCAGGACAGACGTTATTGAAACACTCTGACTAATGCTGGATTCAGACATTCTTCATGACATCAGCTTATATTTGTTTTGACAGTACTCTATACTGCATTACAGCAACACTGTGAGTTCTATTGGTGACAGTGGTGACAGGCAGGAAAGGTCACCTGAGGTCAGAGGTTGAGTCGGGGTCAGGCTTTTCTCCTGCTATGAAAACTGCATACAGCACTGACTTTGTGGCCATGTTTGTGTTGTTGCCAATTTTTTTCCAAATGAAGTACGTTTCTACATGCTTTTTGGAATTGTAGTAATTGTACAAATAATTTATATCAATGCATGTGGGTTGAATGTATTTTTTTCCAGAAGCTTAATTGCGAGTTATTTACAAAAATATGTATATAAAATTATATTATATTTATTATATTATATTATATTATATTAATTATATTATATTATATTATATTATATTATATTATATTATATTATATTAGTAGCAGTGCGTAGCGCTATCGCCTCACAGCAAGAAGGTCGCTGGTTTGAGCCTCGGCTGGATCAGTTGGAATTTCTGTGTGGAGTTTGCATAGTCTCCATGTGTTCGTGTGGGTTTCCTCTGGGTGCTCCGGTTTCCCCCACATGTCTAAAGACAGTATGGGGGCGTGCGAGAGATCTGCAGAGTGGATGGCAACATCAACAGCCTGAGGTATCAAGACATTTGTGCTGCCCATTACATTACAAACCACAGGAGAGGGAAAATTCTTCAGTAGGATAGCGCTCCTTCTCATACTTCAGCCTCCACATCAAAGTTCCTGAAAGCAAAGAAGGTCAAGGTGCTCCAGAATTGGCCAGCCCAGTCACCAGACATGAACATTATTGAGCATGTCTGGGGTAAGATGAAGGAGGAGGCATTGAAGATGAATCCAAAGAATCTTGATGAACTCTGGGAGTCCTGCAAGAACGCTTTCTTTGCCATTCCAGATGACTTTATTAATAAGTTATTGGAGTCATAACAGAGATGTATGGATGCAGTCGTCCAAGCTCATGGAGTCATACACAATGTTAATTATTTTTCCACTGCATCATGACTTTATATTCTATACTGTACATTTTTTTTTGCTAAGTGACAAGACTTTTGTCTAAGCAAAGTCAGACATTACTGTCCTAATTAAATAATTAAAAATCAAGGCATGATCATATTTTATTTTGGTAAAATAAGCGTAATCTAGAGGCCTTTGCCTTTCATATAAGCCACTTCTGATACCAAATGATCAACTAGAAGTCAAGTTATTATTTGTTGTTCCTAAAACTTGTATAGTCGACAAGACTTTTGTCTGGAAGTGTATTGTGCAGTCCTAATGACACTCAAAACTTTCTTAAAACTCTTGCCAAGGTGAAGATTTTCTTAATCTTTGGGAACAGTGTGGTTTTTGGGAACACTACATAAATCTAAACTGCACTTTTTGTGTGTGTCAGAGTTGACTCTGATGTGATGTGCAGATGATCAGTGGCTCCTCACAATAACGCGTGTCATGTCAATCACTCGCTCTATGCAGATAGAAAAGGTCAGCGGGTTTATAAATAGCCCCCTGGAGACCCTCAAATGCCCGTGTCACTTCCTGCTGCAGCAGCAAACAGGACCACCGTGTCCCGCTGACCTCCGACCTCCTGGAATTCGGGACGTGCGTTTATTCCATGAAAGCGGAAGAGACGGAAAACATAGTGAGATGAGAGACAGGTGGAGGATTTTACATCTCACTCTTACACTCCGAGATCTTCTGAAGAAAGCAAACTACTTACTGAAGCGTCTATTTTTAGCCGTCGTGACTTCATCTTGATGATGTCAGCTTTTGACTGGAATTCTCGGATGAAGATGAGAATTAATGATTTCATTCACTTCTTCATTTCTGTCTTGTGTAATTTATACATTAAAGTGAATATAATCAAAATGTTTTCCCAATAAGTGTACGAGTCATATTTCACTCAACAACTAAACCCACGTGAAACAAGTACTATAGTAATTTATTGTAAATAATACTGTTTTCCATACTATAGTAATGTGTATTATACTGTAAATACTATA
>CAIGQW010053658.1:551032-581601 GCA_903798125.1 Danio choprae | reverse complement strand
GGTGGCGCAATGGGTAGCACAATCGCCTCACAGCAAGAAGGTCGCTGGTTCGAGCCTCGGCTGGGTCAGTTGGCATTTCTGTGTGGAGTTTGCTTGTTCTCCCCGTGTTCGCGTGGGTTTCCTCTGGGTGCTCTGGTTTCCCCCACAATTCCAAAGACATGCGGTACAGGTGAATTGGGTAAGCTAAATTGACCATAGTGTAAGAGTGTGTATGGATGTTTCCCAGTGATATATTGAAGAAAGCTGAAAACATGTAACCATTGACTTCAATAGTAGGAAAAACAAATACTATGAAAGTCAATGGTTACAGATTTCCAGCTTTCTTCAAAATAACTTATTTTGTGTACAACAGAAGAAACAAACCCATAAAAAGGTCGAAAAAAGTAAAAGGATGAGTATATGATGACAGAATTGTAATTTTTGGGTGAACTATCCCTTTAATCGTTATTTAAAATCCCCCAGTAAACAGTCTTTACAGGACGCTGAATGAATATATATGCCTGACAGGATTCAAGAGACTGTTAAATGTTACCAATTTCACTGTCTTGTCATCATTGTGGCTCGTCCAATGCAGTGTGACTTTCCAGTTCACAACCATACGCTATAAACCTCCAGTGAAACAAGACAGAACAGGTGGCTGTGAGAAAACTGTTGCCTTTTTTCCAAATAAAAGTCACACTCGGAGAATGTCAGTTCATGTATGAAGAGCCTCCCCTCATCCGTGCAGAATCGCGCCTAATTATTTGCCTTATATGGAAACATCAGTCCTGCCTCAAAGGCGAGGCGAGCCAATCAGAGCGCAGGAGAGGCGGGGCTTGTTTTTTAAGGCTGAAGCCAGAGCGAAGTGCAGCGGCGGGGCATTAAAGCACCTGAGAAACACGCTTTAACACGCACTGCTGCGCACTAACTAGGGAAAGTTGCAAAGGCTACGTGCGACGCTGGAATCATCACCAATGGCTCATTCTGTACAAAACAACACCCTGGACATGTTATTCCTGGATATTCAAAGCTGATATTTGAAGCTGGAGAGTTTTTGATTTATTATATATTTTTTCTATTTCCCACCTGTCAAGTGTGTCATTAATATGCGATTTTTAACGGACCGGTTTGATTTCCACACTGGAGATTTTGGATGTGCGTTAAATGTCAAACAGGAGCAGCTGGCACGGTGTTCAAACTGACTCAACAACCCCTCTGGAATAAACTTTCCTGCAGCTGAGAGACTGTGTGTTTGACAGAGAGAGAGAGAGACATTTGGATGTGCGCGCATGATGAGCTCGCGCCTGCTGCTGCTGGTGCTCGCGGCGCTCGCAGCGTGCCTGCGGTCCGGTCGCGCGCAGGTAAGCTTCACCTGATTGACGTCACGCTCGGTTTCTCTTTAATTTCTAAGTCTCACTTGACAATAGCTGCATTCACCCGCCACTTATGACTGTCTTGATTGCGAGGATGAAATTTAAGCAAACTGTAACGAATTCCCTCATAAGCACGCCTGAGTGCGCGTTGGCCCGATAAAACAGAGAAACCACACTCGATTCGGTGCTCAATCTGACTGTATTTGTTTGTGCTGCAATCCTAAACTCAAACAAAGGCACAGTTGGCGTTGCCAGCATTAATGTGCGTTGGATGGCTTCCCAGATGCACCACTGCCAAAACACATCACTCAGTCCAGGAGCATCACTGTCACTGCCTAAACTCCAATTATGTTTTCAATTTAGTGCGACTGTACGCCTTTAGACGTATTAAAATAGTGCTGGAGTTAGGAGGTCCTCTGTAGGGGTTCTTTGTATTTGTATTTTCAAGTGCTCTCCCAGACAGTGAGAAAGTCATACCGTGTGTTTATATATATATATATATATTACAGCTTAAATGTATATAAATTGTTGTAACAACAACTGAAGTAGCCAAATGGATAGTGTTAATTTTATATATTTGGTTTTGGGCATTAATTCTGGCATTAATAAATTGATTATTTATAGGTGATATATAAGTTTATATTGGGCAATACTACAATTATAGGCATCAGCTGCCTCATCAATGGATAATGCAAGTTTTCTGCATTCAATTTTTTTATGTGTACTAAACTGTTCAGCTATTATTATTCGTGCACATTGTAAAAACAAATGCTGGGTCCCACATAAATCCTTCATGCTGTCCCAACACAAATCGATTAAGTTAAATGAATCGTTTTTACAAATTTAAGTAGATTGAACATAAAACAATTAAGTTGTCCTCAAAAAAACGTAAGAATTGTGTTTTAACTCATTTTAAATAAGTACAATGTTTTTGTGCATCTCAATTCAATGATCTTAATTCAACTGTTTTATCCATCCTGCCTTCTAAATATATCAGTTTTGGCCATCAAACCTATCTGTCATTTAATAGGCCCAGCAGAATCATTCATGCGTCTTGATTTGGGTTGCAGATATTTTCACTTATGCGTCCTGACCTTTAAGGAGAGGTCTTTATCACATGCACATCAATTACCATCCACACACACACTATAATACCTAAATCCCCTTGTGATATTTCTGTAATCCGCCTTTTGAATATAACCATTGCATCATCATCACCAAACATGCAAATAACCCAACCTTATGTTAGGTTTACCCTCTAAAACCCAGCGCTCCGATTCACACTCTTTTAGGGAGTTTAAAAGGTCACAGCTGAGGGGATTGCACTCGTCCAGCTGATGCTTCATAAGTCTTGTGTTTAAGTTATATAAGAGAGAGAGAAATAATCTAGGCGGCACGGTAAAGATGTGTGGATGGAATCACATAAGATGATTTGGCTTCGGGTCCCTCCTGGGCATTATGCATGTGTCACGGCCTGAGGGCTTAAAAAAAACAGCGAAATTGCTTTTGCAGACATGACTCAGGAATCGAGCAAATGAAAGCCGAGCCGAACCTCCTCATCTAATCAAATGTGCATTGAATTTATGACTCAGATTTAAAAAATAGAAGCTGAGTCAATGCTTATTGCGCTTATCCTTTCATATGCTAGTTTTACTCACGATTAAAATAGAGCAAAGGCGTGGACGGAGATATTTTTTTGCAGCTGATCATATTGAATATTATGCATTTGTTGGGGTTTCTGTTATGCTATGAATGTATGTATATAGAGCATCCACTTATAGATGACAATGCTGTCAAAATGTTCCCCGTTCACACTGATCTGCAAAAATGAATAATAATGCTGTAATTTGCATGCCAGGCCTGTAGATGGCGATCACTTTGCAAAGAAACTGCATAATTACAGTCCTGCGCTCCACCATTGTTGCTCTGGTTGATAATACTGAGCCAGAATTACAAATGTGCATGATGCCATCATTTAAAAAAAACACATGCTATAGTTTACACAGAGATGATCGTTTGTTAAAGATTTTAAACCTTTTACGTTTTTTATGTCACCAAAATAGCAAATATTAATAGCAAATGTTGTGTATCTTGTTTCATAAAATTCATACATTTAGTAAACACAGTTTTATTTTATGACAAAACTTTTAAAAAATGTTTCAAAATTAAAACTTTACACAGTAATAGCCTAAAATTAAGACTGGTCAACTAAAAATGCGCTGTTCACCCAGGCAAAGATGGTCCATAATTTTCCCGGAAATGCACATTCACACATCCATTTCAAAATGCCGGACAATTCTAACATAATTGACCAAGAAATCACCTCTAAATGGCTGCGCTTGTTTTTGTACACCTAAAGGGGGTCAGTTTTTTTGTTGAAGGTTTCATTTTTATTTCAAGCTTTCTTATTCATTAAGCTGCTTTTGACCCAAAGACAAATCAAAATACTGATCTATAGGAGAAAAACAGCTTGTGAGAGCCTCCTTAAAATGAAAGAATAACCGTGTTGTAGGCCAGTGGTTCCCAAAGTGGGGGTCGGGAGACAATGACGAGGGGTCACTTGGTGATTTCCAAAAGTCAAATAAATTTTATGAAACTATTAAAATTGCCATATTTTATCCATAACCCACAGATGATGAAAATAGTAGTTAATAGTTACATAAAAAAAAACAACAACATGTAAATAAAAAGCCATCAACCTTTAATTTTTTTTAATTGGATTCCAACCCCGTGGGTGTTTACCTTAGATTAACGACACAGCAATAGCGTCAGCTGCAGAGGATTGATTTTACGGCACCAGATTGAACACCATTATGGCACTTAAATACATACATTTAAAATAAATTCAGACCACAATTGAATGGAGGTCGATCTCTTAGTGGAGGTCTCCAAAATTAAATCAAGAGTAGACTTGTGCAATAAACATTGTGCCTACCAGTCTTATTAATATTAAATTAAACGAATTAATAAATGACTATGGAGGTTCATTCCGCTGTGGCGACCCCTGATTCATAAAGAGACTAAGCCGAAAAGAAAAATGAGTATAAAAATGGTGGTACGGTGGCTCAGTGGTTAGCACTGTCGCTTCACAGCAAGAAGGTCGCTGGTTCGAGTCCCAGCTGGGCCAGTTGGCATTTCTGTGTGGAGTTTGCATGTTCTCCCTGTGTTGGCGTGGGTTTCCTCCGAGTACTCCGGTTTCCCCCACAGTCCAAAGACATGCGCTATAGGTGAATTGAATAAACTAAATGGGCTGTAGTGCATGTGAGTGTATGGGTGTTTCCCAGTACTGGGTTGCAGCTAGAAGGGCATCCGCTGTGAAAAACATATGCTGGATAAGTTGGCGGTTCATTCCGCTGTGGCGACCCCTGATGAATAAAGGGACTAAGCCGAAGGAAAGTGAATGAATGAATTTAAAACAACTTCAAACCACAATTGAACATAGAGGTCGATCTCTGAGTGCCGGTCTCCAAAATTAAATCAAGAATAGACTTGTGCAGTAAACATTGTGCCTACCAGTCTCATTAATATTAAATGAAACAAATTAATAAATGACTATAAAAAATTATATTCTTGTTAGACTGTTGCACTTTTTTTTCTGTGTTGTCAATATGCTCGTGTTCATACAGGCCTGTTGTTGTGTGCGCAACGTTTGTATGTTTATAACCACCTCTGAGAATAATGGGGCTCACGAGTCACTGGCATTGTTATTTTTGAGGTCTGATACCTCAGGCTGTTGATGTTGCCATCCACTCTGCAGATCTCTCGCATGCCCCCATACTGAATGCAACCCCAAACCATGATTTTTCCTTCACCAAACTGGACTTATTTCTGTGAGAATCTTGAGTCCATGCGGGTTCCAATAGGTCAGTATTTGTGATGATTGGGATGCAGTTGAAGAGATGATTCATTGGAAAAATCTACCTTCTGCCATTTCTCCAAATGAGCAACTAGAAGTCAAGTTATTATTGGTTGCTCTTACAACTGGGATCGACGACAAGAGTTTTGTCAGGTAGTGTGGTATGAAAGTGCTTATGAACCAGTGTCCATATTTACGGCATGTGGCTTCACCAGCATGTGTATTTTAAGTGAAACAGTAAATAATCTTTGTGAAAACAGTTAGTTCAGTTGATTCTGACTTTCTAAAAGTGCATGATAGCTGACATATGCTTTATGTCTAAGTAACAACATTAAATAAATATTCATTCATTTTCTTTTCGGCTTAGTCCCTTTATTAATCTGGGGTCACCACAGCAGAATGAACCGCCAACTTATCCAGCATATGTTTTACGCAGCGGATGCCCTTCCAGCTGCAACCCATCACTGGGAAACATCCATACACACTCATTCACACACATACACTACGGACAATTTAGCTTACCCAATTCACCTATAGCGCATGTCTTTGGACTTGTGAGGGAAACCAGAGCACCCAGAGGAAACCCACGCCAACATGGGGAGAACATGCAAACTCCACACAGAAATGCCAACTGACCCAGCCGAGGCTCGAACCAGCGACCTTCTTGCTGTAAGGCAATCGTGCTACCCACTGCACCACCGTGAGGCTAAATGAACATATCATTTACTAAATCACAAAATGTAAAATGAGCTTACATTGCTCATTAAAGTAAACGTCCTTTGAAATGCACACTCCTGAGAATTACCAGCAGATTCAATGTGTGATTTATGACAAATTATGTTGAGGGGAATCACACAGAAGCTGCTACATTTGGATCATTTTTCACCCTGAATCAAAATCTGGTAAATTGTGGTGCATAAAGAGACATATTTAGCATATTAAACCCTTTAGCAACCATTTTCAACCTGTGTTGAGAAAAAGATCCACTTTTGTTGAGCAAAATGGCCTTTTAATGAAATTTATGTAAATTTATGGACATATGAATAAAAAAGTGTGTAGGTCTAATAAAAAGGTTGGCGTGCTTATAGATAGAAAGTTAAAGGGTGTGTATTATCACTCCCGTTAGCTCTTTTATGGGATTGCAGTCTCACGCTAATTTGCACTGTTCAGTAAATCTGGCTCATAATCCCCTCCATGATTACCGATGCATGGTCAGACTGTTCTTTTTAAAAAATAAATCCCGCTTTTCATCCTCCTTTCAGTGCATCTGTTTCAGTGACCTGTGTGTTTGTACTGAATGCGCAGGTGTGGGTGTCACTCCATGGATACAGTATTCCTTTATGTCTGAACTCAGTTATGGCTGAATGCCATGTGGTTCGCCCTCTAAAGTTTCATGTGTGTGTGCGTAAAGCAGTCCAGGTCCATAATTATACCCCATTCCTCCTTAACTTTTGCCCTGGATGAACTATTGGCATTCCTGGATCCAATGAGTCATTATGGCATTTGGCAAATGGGAGTGATGTCATCTTAATGGGATCAGTATATGTGTTACAGCGCTCCACACACATGGACTTGTGTGTGTTTTGTACTGCTTTAGTCCATGTGTGTTTCACATCTTCGCACCTGTGGATCCATCATGAACTTTACACAATTTGATGAATGTTGGTCTTTCACTGCACAAGTAGAGCTTGATTTAGTGTATCTATTTTGGTGGTCAAATGGCTGTTTTCAACACTTTTGTTCTATTTTCCCCTGGCAAGTGTAATTACACTGTTAAAACTTCGTTACACCAAAGGCGCTAATTGTGTAGTGCATTGGTGTGGATGCTAATATACAGTTATCATTATAATTATCACTCACGATGTGAACAGGCCTTTAGTCAGTGTTCTTGTGCACCAGAAACAGCCATAATTTAGTTTTTGCATGACTGTTATTAACATGACTTGCTGATTTGTTTAGTGAAACAAGTTGTTGCTGCTGTACCTTTAAGGCTTTTAAATGTAAATCTTCCTGTTTTGATTGTTCGCTCAGTAATATTTTCCATAAAGTACAATTGATCTGAAATAAAAAGGTTAGTGTAGAAGGCGGTTAACTTATGTTCGTATAGTGCCTCATTGAACTGTGAATTGCACATTGAATAGCACATTGAATTGTGCATTTTAGATTTTAACGACACGTGAAATCAAGTTTGCATAGCTACTAACATTCACCTTCCAAATGTTTGCAAAAGAGAACAGCAGAACATTTGCAAGCGTACAATTTGGCATGTATTCATTCTTGAGGCTATTGAGAATTTGTCAATTAGATATGTTATTATTTATTTATGTGCCTATAGCACCAAATGGGGTTACACTGAATTGCTATCCTGAAAAAATTTGCCTGTTAGCCTGATTTCATGCATTGTTTAATTCTAAAATATGTTATGCTGGGTTAAACCAAACACAAAGACCCATATCACTCTCTCTAGTTTACTCATGGGATGTTTTTCCCCTTACGTAAATTTTTTGCTTGATTATTTTGCATCATTCGAATGGCCATAATTCACCTCTAATGTTTGCATTGACTTCGTAAATAATTAATTCAGCATTTCTTGTGAACCCAATATAAGAAATCATTTAATATTGTATCTTATAATATTACATTTGTAAAATTGTTATGTTTGAACCTATATGCACAAGTAAATGTAGCTATTTTGGGACATTGGAAAATAGTTTGTATGATGTATTTTGTATGTAAAACCATGTATGAAATTCAATCTCAATGGGGCAGGAGTAGATCGTAGGAATTAAAGAGTACAATTAAAGTTTTAATTCATTTGTAAAATTCTATACAATTCTTTTTCTAATTATTATAACATTCAAGTGTTTTTTTTCTCATTTTAATAAATAAGCAAAACTAATATATATTTTTTTAAAGGCTGATGTAGATATTTAGGTGTGGGTGTATTGGAGGTCAGCTAGTTTGAGATAGTTTGAGATATTTGTTAGCATGTCTGCTTCTGCGCAGGTTCAAATCCTGCTCAGAGCAAGGTGAGTAGATCCCGTGGGATTTTCCTTGTTAGCACACAAGCCCCCAGTTCTGTGAAGCAGTGATTTGAAACACTCTCGAAGTGGAGAAAGAGGAACCGGAGAGGTTACATTGGTGCTGTGACCCAGATGGGAGTGAGGTTTATGGGAATAAGTGTATTATAGCACAACTAGTAGGAGCTATGTAAGTAAACCTAGCAACTGATGCTAGCAACTGTGATCTTTAGCACCTTGTTGGCACACCCACCTCCCATGCTGGAACCGGCAGCTCAAAATCACTCTCGGAGAGGGGCGGGTAGTTTATGTTGGTGCCGTGACCCAGATGAAAGTGAGGTTTAGGGGTGTGAGTGTAACAGTGTTCAGCCAGCTAGTAGGAGCTGTCCGAGTAAACCCCACTTATGGGCACTCCTAAGGAGCACCAGCAACTGTGGTTATAGGTTGTTCTCTTTGTGTCTTTGTTAACACTGATGTCTCCCATGACGTAATGGAGAATCCCATTCAGAGACTTTTGAGTAAAACCACAGAGGCTTACAATAAATTTAACATGCATTTTACTCTGAAACTTAAACAGAACTGAAAACAGAAAAATGCTCAGTTGTCTGTTAACGATATTTATTGCATATTTTGTAACTGAACCACAAAGATACAATACCTAAGTTGTTTGAAAAAGTCCTGACTGCAATAAGCTGCGTGCAACTGTAAATTTTAACACGTTTATGAGGAACTCTGTGGGAGTGTGATTTTTGATTGGTCACTAGCTTGTGGCAATATGTTTATTTATATATTTATTTTCCCACTGTGTGCCTGCCACATGACACAGGCCACATCACACAAACAGACACACACAAACACACACAGAGTGACCTGATTATGAGTAATGCAGCTTAATAAAGGACGGAGATAAAAAATAAACACAAAGGACAAATCGTGCCGTCCACACATGGTTCTAAATCCGCAACACATGTCTCTGTTATTGTACTTGCATATTTATGTGCATTTTATTGATATTACAAGCACCTGTTTTTGACCCAAACAGGTATTGTTTTGTTCTGGACCTGTTTTGACCAACTCTTTATCTCTTTCTTCATCAGGGGGACCCTCTTCCTCCTTCTCTGGTGGATTTAGTAATGAACAGCCCAATTTCAACTGTAGATGATCTGAAGAAACTTTTGGATGTAGAATCCGTAGGTAAAGCTGATCCCATACCAATCCCAAATGCACTACACTAAATATATGTACAGTCAAGCCCCAGGGGTGTGTGTGTGTGTGTGTGTGTGTGTGTGTGTGTGTGTGTGTGTGTACATGCTTTGGCCGCGTTGCCCTCTTCATATCATCTTTGTCCACTGAAACCCCATATCAGCAGTACTTCAAACTAGCCAGCGTCTCGTCACTTCTGGAATGTGTGTGTTTTCTGGGGTGTGTTGAGTGGGAAGGTGAGGCAGGAAAGACTGAGGGGTCTGGAATGCTGTGTGTGTGTGTGTGTGTGTGTGTGTGTACATGTGTGTGCGCATGCATGTGGATAATGGTAATATTTACATGAATGGGCCGTGTATAGCCACTCACAGGCACAATAGCAGTGACCTTGAGCCTAGTCCAGCTCTAAGTTTACAGAAGGGACACAACACAAGGCTATGCTATTGTTCCCTACACCGGAGTCCTCTCTGTGTGTGCATGTGTGTGTGTGTGTGCATTTTAGACAGATTCAACAACGTTATGACCCTCGCTACAACAACTGTAACACCAGACAAATATCGCTCATTGATATAAAGGGCTTGAGCAGATTTACGGCAAGGTGTCGGGACAATGGAATCAAGAGGATTCAAATGGCATTCCCAGACGCAGCAGGTCTTATGCATGAGACATAAGCTAAACAGAGCTGCACAACAAAAAAGTCGCATACAACAATGGCTAAAGCAGTTGAGCTAAAATTTGATTGGCTGGTGAATGGCAGTCATGCGCACAAGTTTAAATTTTGACAATTAGGATTCACATATCTATCAAACTGCTCCTGTCCTCAGTGGGTGGTGACACATTTTCACGAAACATGACCTGTTTAAGGCAACTTAATTAGCATCTACACCAAAGCTTGTTAATGTTCTATGTATTAGCGCACATTGCAGTTTTCTTGCAGTTTCGATAAAGCTCTTTAAAATACAGGATGATTTATTATTATTATTATTATTATTATTCCTTTTTTGTTGTTGCATCACCATACAGCTATCGGCACTGATCAAACTGAATGGATGGATTCTGAATGGCTGTCAAATGTTTTTTATTGTCGATCTATTTTTCTGAAAGTAATTCAAACTTCATTTCTTCGTCTCATTATCGTTAATGACAAACAATAATGATAACAATAAATGTATAACTAAATGTATATAAAAGATTGTAAATATTATAGTGTAATTAATAGTATATTCATATTAATAAGAGTAAATAATGTAGTGTTTCGAAACCATACTATATTGAAGTACATAAATGAATCTGTTGTGGTAATTCTATAGTTGCTATGGTAACACAAGCACTATAGTAATATAAACAAATTACTTATTACTGTACGTTATATGATTTTAGAATACTACAATATGGCTATTTACTGTAGTAAAAACTAAAGTATACAGTATTTATTACAGTTTGTCAGTTCACTGTACTTAATAAATATCTAAATATAGCATTCATTAACAAAGAGTTGTTAAAAACATAACATATGCTGTATAATACACATTACTATAGTATGGTTACATTTCATTTCATTCATTCATTCATTCATTTTCTTTTCGGCTTAGTCCCTTTATTAATCTGGGGTCGCCACAGCAGAATGAACCGCCAACTTATCCAGCATATGTTTTACGCAGCGGATGCCCTTCCAGCTACAACTCATCACTCGGAAACATCCATACACACTCATTCACACACATACACTACGGACAATTTAGCTTACCTAATTCACCTATACCGCATGTCTTTGGACTGTGGGGGAAACCGGAGCACCTGGAGGAAACCCAAGCCAACACGGGGAGAACATGCTACATTTAATTTAATTTACTATATTATTTTTGAATGCATGCTAATGTTCTTTTTATTAACACGCACTACGGTTTTGTGCTCTGCTGCTTTAAATCTTCAGGCTCATTAAAGTTGGATGGATTCTGATCGTCTGACAGTGTTTTCACTATTTTTCAGCTAGAAAACACTTCTGAAAGTGGTTACAGCAATATTGTCTCTCTGTATTATCCCACAACAATATTGTGCATTATTGTGTAGCAAAAAGGAAGCATAAAACAATTCAATCTAATTACAAATGACCATATTTTACATGGTATTACTGTAAAATTCATTGGTAGGTAATCTGTAATCACTGTTAGCTAGCAACAAGCTAGCATGAAATAAATGCAATTACAAATAGAGTTTTACACAATATTCATACTGCTTATTTTAGCTTAATTTGTGTCCAACATGGTTAGCGTAGCAACAAGCTAACATTAAATATTTAATTGAATTACAAGTGCACATTCATACACAATATATACAATTTAAGTTTATGCTAATTAGCTTTGCATATTGTTAGCTTAGCAACATGATACAAAATGGTTACATCACATTGGGAGCAATCTGTTGTACACAATAGTTATCTTTGTTAATGTTTTTAGAAATAATATGTAAAAAATAAGCGTGTTTTTACTTTAAACAAGCAAAATAATCTGCCAGTGGGGTAAGCAAAATAATCTTGTTTTCACTTTGGAATAAGATTATTTTTATTTGCTCATTGGCAGATTATTTAGCTTGTTTTAAATAAAAACTAGCTTATTTTTTACATATTATTTCTGAAAATGACAATGTTTTTTGTTTCTTAATTTGAGCATTTTGAGATATTTGGACTAGAAATGAGACAACAACTCCAAATAAGAAAAGCATTTTTTGCGGTGTGTATAATTTATGAACCTAATGCTACCCATTACTGCTACCCAAAGTGCTGGTGATCAGTGTTTCATATTTTAAATTCCTTTCTATGTTTTGTCTTTCGTTTTTCAGAGGAAGATGATGAGAAGCCCGAGACCGAGATGCACTCGAACGGAACACACAAGCGTCTTCCCAGAAGCCTTAGTAAGTCCGCTGCAGCGTTCCCTCCCTTCCTCTCTTTGTCTGGCTGTCTCTTTTCCACACTCCCGTCTCTTCATCTTTGTCCTCCAGCGGAATTTGAATGTATGTTCCAGTCTGTGGCGATTATTTTGAGACACTGGCATCTCCATTCCACAATGGTGTTGTGGCTTTGTTGCAGTGCGTTTGTGTGAGTGTGTGAGTTGTGAGCTTGGAGTCTGCTATTGCGTCTCTGTGATTGATTCTGTCTCGTCCAGTCTCGCCACATGTCCTTAGGTCACCCTCAAACACACACACACACACACACACACAAGTTTCAAAGCTCAATTTAAACCACCCACGCTTCTTTCGCACATGCACTAGAACCCTTATGTTCTTTTCAACTCTCTCTTGAGTGCTCACTTTCAGTCAAGTGCACCTCGCATCTGCAGATTGTACACACTGACAGCACTGAGAGGCTGAATTATAGTGAGTGTCTAAAGTCTCGCCGGTCTGGATCATTTTAGTGATGGATGCTTTCGAAGCACTGCTTCATGAATTTTCAAACTCTTTATGAATCTTTTGTTTCGAATCAGTGGTTCGAATCAAATGTTTATTTGTTTTTATCATTGATTTGTCCTTCTGAATGTCATCCAAACTACATCATTCCTTTGTGTCATTATCGTTAAATGACAAACAATAACGATAACAACATCTACATTAAAAAAATAATTCATTAGTTAATTAATAGTAAGTAATAAAATGGCTGTATATCGGCACTGGTGAGAGCCGTGCATTATGTGACGTCACCAGTTACAATATACAGCCATATCACACTGCTACGAGTGTGATATTTCATTTATACAGTTCAACGGCAAAAATCGTGTATATAAAAAAATTTAATCAAACACGGAGAGTCTCAAAAATCCTTTTGTACAAGGAACTACTTTCTTCCACCATTCCTTTACATCTGCAGCTGACGTCAGAACAGCAGGAACCGTTGCTTAATAACACGTCACTTTAGAGCTAGTATTTGAATGATTCTCTAGTGTAATATCTAAAGTGATGACAAAACATTTTAATATTATAAGGCTGAACGGCATGAAATGCCATCAGTCTACAGAAATTTCTCAGTATTTCTCTGTTGCAATCGGAAGATCACAATAATTTACCCCGAAAAAGCCAAAGAAAAAACTAGCAGATTACTATGGTATAAATACAGCACTACAACATACAAAAGAGAGAGATCAACTTAGAATGTCACTTACCTGTTTTATAATACTGTTTTTCTCCCCTAAGGACTTATGCAGTCTCTTTTGCTAACTTGTGGTGCAACCGTCTTTACTCTGCTCAGTATGACAGGCTGATGGTCGCCGATCTGCGAAATTATAAATATTTAAAATACGCACTATCCTTAAATAAACTGCATAGTTGCAATCTAAACAACTACATTCTCGCCTGAAAAAGCCTCAAAAGTACATTATGTTGTCCAACAGCTGCAATATTTGTCAAACTGTAGTGAGTCTATTGATCTGCTGTCACTCTATGTGGGTGGTAGTAATACACAAGAGTGAAGAGGCTGTAAGAGTGCTGTTGCAGAATATTGCATGGCTATCAGCCAATCAGATTCGAGAACCAGTCTCAAATTGGCAAGGTCATATGATTTCAGTGAATGGGGCTTATTTGAGCAGGCTTTGCCTGAGCTTTTGTTGCATTTACGGTATTGACCACCAGGTGTCCCTAGGATGTGCTGTTTGAACTATTTTCGAATAATTTTGTGAAGCAATTGTTTTGAAGCTTTGAAATGCTTTGTTACTCCCATCACTAGATTATCTTCCATCCAGTTTGGCTTTTAAAACATGAGGTAAACGTTAAATAAACATTAAATCTTTCAACCTTCTTTCACAGGCATTCAGGTGGCCCAGCAGGCTATGTGTAAAGTGAGGACAGAAGTTATGGAAGTGACCCGTGCGATGTTTGACAGACGAAACGCCAACTTCATGTTATGGCCTTCATGTGTGGAAGTGCAGCGCTGTTCGGGCTGCTGTAACGCGCGAACTTTACAATGCGTGCCAGTCCTCACTGAAACACGGCATCTACAGGTATTTATACGCAAGTTTACAACATTTACAAGCATTTTTAACTGTTTCATGCTAATTAGTGTAAAAATTGTTAGTTAGCCATTTTTATTACAAAAATGTTACAG
The DNA here is from genome assembly GCA_903798125.1 of Danio choprae. Classification (NCBI taxonomy): domain Eukaryota; kingdom Metazoa; phylum Chordata; class Actinopteri; order Cypriniformes; family Danionidae; genus Danio; species Danio choprae. The sequence goes on along the minus strand of CAIGQW010053658.1, from coordinate 567,084 downwards.
TTTATTAAGATAATATATTTTCTGTATTGTATGTTTTATAGTAATTAGTCTATAACATTGTTAGCATGGCTTAGCAACATGCTAACAATTTTATAGTAATTAGTCTATAACATTGTTAGCATGGCTTAGCAACATGCCAACATAAAATAGTCATATTGAGTTTTAAAAGGGCTATTTTAGACAATACTTATATTTACCAATATAGTCCATAATATTGTTAGCTTAGTAACATGCTAACAATATATTTCAGTCTAATTATAAATACATTAGTTTGTCAAAAAGGTTTTGTGTTAATTTGTGTACCATGTTGTTAGCTTAACCAATGCCATCATAAAAAGGTTAAATGTAATATCAAACGCAGAAAGTATTTAATCAATTATTTTTGTGGCGTGTTTATTTTAAGTAAATTAGCATATGTTCATTTATATTTGTTAGCAAAGCAATGTACTAACATTGCTAACTACTACAATGCTAATTTGCATATCACTCTGGCTGTGTCCGAAATTGCCTACTACTCGAGTATGTACTACATTTGAATTTGAATTTACTACTCGACCGTTAGAAAAGTATGTTCTATATAGTATGAATGTGAGTAGTATGAATGGAGCTCGGACGTACTACATCCACCATTTTGTCATCATCACATAACCAGTACGCGTCGGTTGCATCGCTTAACTACCATTCATGAATTCTCTCGCGGTGTATCATGGGATAGAGCAGGGGTCACCAATCTCAGTCCAGTAGGGCCGGTGTCCCTGCAGGGTTTAGCTCCAACTTGCCTCAACACACCTGCCTGGATGCTTAAAGTATACCTAGTAAGACCTTGATTAGGTTGTTCAGGTGTGTTTGATTAGGGTTGGAGCTAAAATCTGCAGGACATTGGCCCTCCAGGAACAAGTTTGGTGACCCCTGGGATAGAGTATCGTCCATCGGATGGACACTTCAGAATCTCGCTGGGAGTAGTAGGTCATTCAGGTACTTCTCACATACTGTTTTTGAAATACTACAAATTCAGATATACTACTTTTTAGCGTACTATAAAGTATGGAAGTATGCAAATTTGGACGCAGCCTTTGTTAGTTTAGCAGCATGCAAACAAAAATAATTAAACCTAATTACAAATATTTTTTCACTCACTTTTATGTATACTGTATTTTAGGCTAATTAGTTAAAACGTTCAAACGGTAACAATCCAGTGAAATGTAAATACAAATAGACTACCATAACCAACTTGAAAAGGCTAGTATGTTTTACAAACATTTACAAATAAACAAAATGTACCATTCAATTTCTAAATAAAATTTTGAAATATGTAAATAGTATTTTCATGTCAAACATAGTGATACAACTTCAAGAAATTGTTTTAACAGTATATACATCATATTTACATTCACACTGTTATAGGCTACATTTTTATCTTAGTAAACCTGCTAAAATAAAATCGTTTGTAAAATCTAACTAGGCTATTTTAAGGATAATTGCTTGTTAGCGTTATGCTAATGGGGTATATACACAGCTAGTGTTTTCAGCCAACGATAAACTACAGATGAAAAGTTTGAGATTATTTTTAATTTCATAAGGTTCCTTTTACGGCATCGATGTTGTAATGTAATTAAAATACAATCAGTTAAACAGAAAATCAGTTAAGCATTCATTTAGTGGTTCAAGCCTAAAACGAGATGAAAGACTGTGTAAATGCAAGTGCCGTCAGTAGCAGCAGGCTAGCACAGAAACTACATTGAAAATACTTGGGTAAAATAAAATGCTATATTTTAAAGACATAGCATGAAAAATGGAATTTAATGCAGTGCTTCTTGTCCAGTCTGAGACTCACTTTATTTCATATATCAATTGGGCAGTGAAGATCATTGATTTTTAAAGAAATCTGATTTTGTAATAGTGCTTGGGCTGGCTGACTGAAAATTAAAAGTCTGTGTGCATATAATCTATTCTTTGTCAGCAACATGCTACAATCAAAACCAATTGAAGTAGGATTTACATCTGAAGTTAAATTTAATTTGCCATGATTGTAAATGACCTCTCCTGGGTGTGGAATACTCTTGGGTCCAGAAAGAAATGGTTAATTGATTTATTTTTTTGTCTAGATAACAAAAATCCAGTATATCAATCGACAACCAGCCTACGAGAAAGTTGTCATACCCGTGGAGGACCATGTGACATGTAGCTGTCAATTACGTGTCCCAGCACAACCCCCACGTGTCCAGACCACACCCCTCCCTCCGCCCAGACTCCACCCTAAAGTAACTCCACCAAAGACCCAATCAAAAGAGGAGCTGCACCGCAATGATGAACTGAAACATAATCAGCAGCTCCATTTGGAGGACAAAGAAAGTCAAGAACTACAATGGCAGTCCAAATACACTGTCGCACACACAGACAGACAAACCCCACACCAGCACACACTCACACACACGCCAGCATACGCCAGCCGAGGAGATTTTCCCACCAGACAGACCACATTGGGAAACCCACGCATGATGAGTGACGCAACACAAACAGAGGAGGCTGCTCACATCAAATCTGAACACAGTGGCGACGACATGGCCAAAAAAACAAATGACAAACATTCACAAGAGGAACAACCATACAACGGGACAACATCACAGCAACCAAAATCTCCATCGCAAACTTCTGTCCAATCAGAACACGGCATAAGCAGCCAATCAGACACTTTTAGCCGCACTTACAGCCGCGTTGAGGTGATCGGCCAATCAAGCGGCTTATCAGAAGTGCTAACCCATCACTCTGACCAATCAGAAGTTAGAAAACATCACCATCACAACCACCAATCAGAAAAAGAAGAGGAAACGCATCATCTCCGTCACCAACACCACCAACACCATCAACGTCACCAGTTTACAACACAAGCAGTTAGCAAAGAACAGACTAGCACACAAAGAACAGGTCAGTGTCAAGATTGTCTATTAAGCCACTGTTTGTGTGAGTGTGTGTGCATGTGTGTGTACACATTGTATTGTAATTAGTAATTGATGCTTCCTGTTATTCTTTCCATTTCTTTAACGTCAGAGCTCGAATATAAAGTCACAGATGACTGCCTGGAGGGTAATTCTTTCAGCGCTGGTCTAAAAACATTTCTAACTGCACTCCGTTTCCTTTTGTTATTCTGTAGTGATGAAAGCTCCTCCCACCACGCCTTCAGCCCCACAGACTCCGCCCCCTCTCCCGTCTCCACGGAAACGGAGACGGAAACATCGGAAGAGGATCAGCAAGGCGTCCATGAGAGCGATGATAATGTAATGCTACTATTATACTTTTTATGCATTTGGTTTTGATACTTTAAATTGTACCAGGGTCAATGATGTGACAAAAACATGCAGGAACAAAAGAAGACGTCAATTAGTCGTGGTAAAACGTCATGTGATGCAAAAAAGTTACACCTCTCTATGAGTTATTTTTTATTACATTTAATTACACTGGAACTACCAGAATTCTATAACGACTAGAATGACCATTGCGATCATTCTGACTTTTTATATAAGACGGTACCGGATAAAATTGTCAAGTCGTTGACAAAAAGACAGCTGCAATTGTGATTTTATAATTAAGCTTTGAATGTCTGTCGTAATATTTGAATATTTTTCTTACCTTAAAAACTATGATCTTTTTTGTAATATAGTCTATAAGCAACATTTCTTCACCACAGTGAAAATGTTGGTTTAGAAAGTTTAAAAGACTGTCTGAAGTAAACTTATGTTTTTGCTATCAGAAAGTTATGTTTCCGTTTATCAGAAAGTTACTAAGCAACAGAGGCACCACGCTCGAAAGAGTGGGAAAAAGTAGCGGATGCTGAAATGTATGCGGCCAATTTGAACATTGTGAACATTCAAGGCAGAAATACTCAAAACTCTTTTGTAATTGTAATAAAATAGCAATTTTAGGGGCGTCACGGTGGTGCAGGGGGTAGCAAGATCGCCTCACAGCAAGAAGGTCGCTGATTCGAGCTTCGGCTGGATCAGTTGGCATTTCTGTGTGAAGTTTGCATGTTCTCCCCGTGTTCGCGTGGGTTTCCTCCGCGTGCTCCGGCTTCCCCCACAAGTCCAAAGACGTGGTATAGGTGAATTGGGTAGGCTAAATTGGCCGTAGTGTATGAGTGTGTGTGGATGTTTCCCAGTACTGGGTTGCAGCTGCAAGGACATCTGCTGCGTAAAACATATGCTGGATAAGTTGGCGGTTCATTCCGCTGTGGCGACCCCTGATAAATAAAGTGACTAAGCCAAAAAGAAAATAAATGAAATAATAACAATGTTAGAATGAAATATACACATACTTAGGAAAAGTCGGGGTACTATAATTAACATGGGTTTATTTGAACAAAGTTATTAAATGACAAAATGTAAAAGCAGTCAATATGATGGCCTCAGAAGTTCTGGTGTTAAATATGCACAGAGTAGAATATGGATAATTGATGGAATCATGCTAACAACCTGTTAAATCATGCTGGAAACACTAGCGTTGCGCTAAAACAAGTTAGCACTGTTCAAAGTCATCGCTAGTGTTTCCAGCATGATTTAACAGGTTGTTAGCATGATTCCATCAATTATCCATATTCTACTCTGTGCATATTTAACACCAGAACTTCTGAGGCCATCATATTGACTGCTTTTACATTTTGTCATTTAATAACTTTGTTCAAATAAACCCATATTAATTATATGGGTATAATTTTATATATATATACAAACTATAATGCTGAAAATTGAAAAGTCATTTAAATTTATATTTTTTTCTTGAAAAATTGTGTTTAAAACTTTTATTTAACTTGAAAACAGAGCATATTTCTAAAAATTGGCTTGTATTTGAATGCATTTAATCTCTATTATTTAACCTATAGTAATATTTTTCATTTCATTGACTCGTTATTCTGCATAATTAGTGCCACAACAAAGAAGCGCAAAAACAATACTGGATATGCATAACAGACTGCAATTCAGTTTGAGGCCATTAGTGGTGCGGAAATGACACACTGCATCTTTAACCAAGCTATTCAATTTTAAAGTGAAATCTAATCAAAGATCTAACCCGATTTGGCCCTCCATCCTCTCACAGGGTAATGTCCTGAAGAAGACCAAGACTCTGAGAACTGCTGCCAAAGTCCCAGGAGTGAGCACAAAGCTGGGAGTCTGGGTGGAGACACACAGGATACAGCAGAGACACACTGGAAATCTTTTTATAATAACTGGAAATGTCTTTGATCTTTGCCAAATAAGCTCCCCTGAACTACATTTCCCATCAGCCATTGCGGTTGTGCGGCCTCTGCGCTGCGGGAGCTGCTCATACTCAGGATATCCTGTTAGCTTGGACTTAAAGAGGATTCCATATGGACGCAAACACAGCCTGCCAAATAGTGAGACTGTATTTAAAACACAACACGATTGCGCTTTGCCAAAAACACTTCATTCAACACAGCGGCTGCCAAATGCGGTGCAATATTGACTTGAACTAGTGGTTGGCCAAGAGCTTGGCTCAAATCAGTGATTAGCTACGACAAAGTAGCCTTTAAATGCCAATGAATTTCACCGACCAATGGTAGCTCTGGTTGGACAGTTTATCCACTGGAGGAACTACTGGAAGAAGTTGTAACTGGATGTTGTCAGGACTTTGAATTTCGGACTCTCAAAGAGGAGGAAACGAAGCTCAGGACTTCCAGACGAGTATAAAACACAATTAACTATTACAAACTCATCTCAAAACGTATAATCTGTACATTTGTCAAACTATTTAAACACTCCAAGTTTATTAAACAAAAAAAAGTGAAATATATCAGCTGGCTAGATATAAAATCAAGGAGTTAAAGCACTTAATAAAATAAAAAAATAAACGTTTCTGGACATTTACCATGGTTATATGATGGTATTCGCTGAAGTACTTTGGAGTACCATGTATAGACCATGGTATATGAATATGCTAATCCATTTGATGCCATGGCACCACCTCAGTACTTTTTGTCTAAGGATCTCTCAGTCTATGTAGAATCTGATATATGGCAGTATATGCAAATTACATATATGGCATACAATTTCCTATATATATATATATATATGTCATATATGCAACATATATTTGTAAATATTGCAAAAATGACCATTTACCTACGGTTGAAAAAATATAAGTATATATTTATATGTCTGCGTGTGCTCATATATGTTCATATATGGCCAGTATATGAAAAAAATAGTATATATATAGCTGTTATATGTTCATATTTGTAATTCCGATGACTGAAAAAATACATATATGGTAAAAGGTCATTTTTGCAGTAGTTTGACATATTTTATACACGTGAAATCCAAATGTGAACTTTTATGTCATATGTGTAATTTGCATATATTGGATTTTCTATATGGGATTATCATACACAGTATTTAATTGGTGCAAAAACACTGGAATATCATACACTGGAAATTATTATGTGGTGCCGAGAGCACAAAATGTTTGCATGTTTGTAGATGCACGGTCAAATAGTACCTAAATCAATATTTAAATAAAAGAATAAGAAGATTGTGTTTAGCCGTGATGAGTATTACAGTGAAATACTCCCATCCTGTAGGGGGCGGTATGGAGTGCTCTGTCATTTTATGCCTGCTGTCTCCAAACATCCGTCTGTGCGCTCGGCTACTTCTGGAATGATGTCAAGCTATGAAATAACTGTTTGTAAATGACGCATTTCTTTTCTGGCTTTTTATGTAACTTATTTATAAATGGTAGATGCTCTACTCATCTGCTTCCGAGAGTTATTAATAAATTGTTATTTGTTTCGATGGAAATTATTGTTAATGTAATGATGCTATTTTAATATAAATATAAAGTATTCAATTTATCGTTGGGTTGATGTTGTTTTTCATCGCATTTTGTAAAATATGTGTTAGTTTCTAATATGTTGACAATTTTACCTTCACTGCCAGCTCATTAAGCCAATGGATTTGTTAAAAAAATTGTACAAATTAACGCGAAGCGAATCTTTTCATTCATTCCTTCATTTTCTTTCGGCTTAGTCCCTTTATTCATCAAAGGTCGCCACAGCGGAATGAATTGCCAACTTATCCAGCATATGTTTTACAGAGCAGATGCCTTTCCAGCTGCAACCCAGTATTGGGAAACATCCATACACACTCATTTACACACATACACTACGGACAATTTAGTTTATTTAATTCACCTATGGGCCTCACAGTGGCGCAGTGGGTAGCATGTTCGCCTCACAGCAAGAAGGTCGCTGGTTCGAGCCTCGGCTGGGCCAGTTGGCGTTTCTGTGTGGAGTTTGCATGTTCTCCCTGTGTTGGCGTGGGTTTCCTTCGGGTGCTCCGGTTTCCCCCACAAGTCCAAAGACATGCGGTACAGGTGAATTGGGTAGACTAAAATTGTCCGTAGTGTGTGAGTGTGAGTGGGTGTGTGTGGATGTTTCCCAGAGATGGGTTGCAGCTGGAAGGACATCCGCTGCATAAAACATATGCTGGATAAGTTGGCGGTTCATTCCGCTGTGGCGACCCCAGATTAATAAAGGGACTAAGCCGAAATGAAAATGAATGAATGAATGAATAATTCACCTATAGCGCATGTCTGTTAGTGCGGCTGACTGCAGTATTGGTAACCTAGTAACCAACAGTAAACAAGATAAGTATAAAGGAGACAGCTGAATAGTCAGGTGTCAGGTGGGTGTAAATGTTTGCTTTGTCAGAATTCGCAAACGCTTTTCCATTATTCGGATTAACACTTTGCATTTCTTTCGACCTATACGCTCATTCGGCCATAACAATCAAGAAACTTTGTTGACGTACCATGGCTGCAGCAGGCGCAATATTATGCAAATCTTGCAACCATGGAGACATTTGTGAGAGATAATTCAGAAATATTTTCAGGTGCTGCATAATATCTTTATACCTGCTGGAGCCATGGAACGGCAGCAAAGTTACATTATTACAGCAAAATAATAGTTCAGAATCAGAATCAGAATCAGAATGGGTTTTTATTGCCAAGTGTGCTTACACTCACAAGGAATTTGTTTTGGCTACAGAAGCTTCCAGTGTACATAAAGTGACAAGTGACAACACGAAATAAATATGAAAAAGACGACACACATTAAACAGAGATGCAATCAGACAAAAATCTCTGGATGATGAATTGTATGTACAGACAAGTTATAAGGTGCTGTGTACAACTGCGTAGAAGAAGTATTGCACTGTAAGTTGTTATAAGGTGCTGTGTACGAGTGCGTATGAGAAAGTATTGCACTGTAAGTTGTTATAAGGTGCTGTGTGCGAGTGCGTATGAGAAAGTATTGCACATTTATTGCACAGTAGTAGAATATTTAACTGTTCATGAGGTAGATGGCCTGAGGAAAGAAACTTTTCCTGTGTCTGGCTGTTTTTGTGCTTGGTGCTCTGTAGCGCCGACCAGACGGTAACAGTTCAAACAGGAAGTGCGCTGGGTGTGAGGGGTCCAGAGTGATTTTGTGAGCCCTTTTACTCACTCTGGAAGAGTACAGTTCTTGAAGTGTAGGAAGGGTAGTGCCAGTGATTCGTTCAGCTGTCCGAACTATTCGCTGTAGTCTGCGGAGGTCGGTTTTGGCAGCTGAGCCGAACCAGACGGTGATTGAAGTGCAGAGGATGGATTGGATGACCGCTGAGTAGAACTGTACGAGCAGCTCCTGGGGCAGGTTGAACTTCCTCAGCTGACGGAGGAAGTACAGTCTCTGCTGGGCTTTCTTCACAATAGAGTCTATGTGAATGTCCCACTTCAGATCCTGAGAGATGGTGGTGCCCAGGAACCTGAATGACTCTACTGCAGCCACAGTGCTGTTCATGATGGTGAGTGGGGGGAGTGCCGGGTGGGTTCTTCTAAAGTCCACTATCATCTCCACCGTTTTGAGCGTGTTCAGCTCCAGGTTATTGCATCTGCACCATAAAGCCAGCCGCTCCACCTCCTGTCGGTATGCAGACTCGTCGCCGTTCCGGATGAGGCCGATAACAGTAGTGTCATCTGCAAACTTCAGGAGCTTAATGGAGGGGTCTTTTGCAGTGCAGTCGTTGGTGTATAAAGAGAAGAGTAGTGGGGAGAGGACACATCCCTGGGGGGCGCCGGTGCTGATGCTGCGGCTGTCGGATGTGATTTTGCCCATTCTGACTAGCTGTTGTCTATCTGTCAGAAAGCTGGTGATCCATTGACAGACAGAGCTAGGAACAGAGAGCTGGGTCAGTTTGTACTCGAGCAATGATGGGACAATGGTGTTGAAGGCAGAGCTGAAGTCCACGAACAGAATCCTTGCGTAGTTCCCTGGTTTGTCTAGATGTTGTAGGGTATAATGCAGTCCCATGTTGACTGCATCATCTACAGACCGGTTTGATCTATAGGCAAACTGCAGAGGGTCCAGCAGAGGTCCAGTGATGTCCTTCAGATACGCTAGCACCAGTCTTTCAAATGACTTCATGGCCACAGATGTTAAGGCCACAGGTCTGTAGTCATTGAGTCCTGAGATCTTTGGTTTCTTCGGGATTGGGATGATTGTGGAACGCTTAAAGCAGGCTGGAACAGTGCACTGTTCCAGTGATCTGTTGAAGATCTGTGAGAAAATGGAGGCCAGCTGGTCAGCGCAGGTTCTCAGACAGGCTGGTGAAACACCGTCTGGGCCTGGTGCTTTCCTTCTCTTCTGTTTCCTGAAGATCTGACGCACATTATCCTCACTGATCTGAAGTGCAGGGGGGGAGAGGGGGATGGCTGGAGGTGTTAATGGCCGTGTAGAGAGATGGTCATGGCGGGTGTGAGGTGTCTGGACGGCTGTCTCAAATCTACAATAGAACATATTCAGCTCGTTTGCAAGATCTTTATTGCCGTCAATGCTGGGGGACGGTGTCTTGTAGTTAGTTATGTCCTTCAGGCCTTTCCACACTGATGCAGGGTCGTTGGCAGAAAACTGGTTTTCCAGCTTTTTGGCATAGCTCTTCTTAGCCACACCAATCTCCTTTGTCAGTGTGTTCCTGGCCTGATTGCACAGGACCCTGTCCCCACTCCTGTAGGCATCCTCTTTGGCCTGACGAAGCTGTCTAAGTTTTGATGTGAACCATGGTTTATCATTGTTAAATGATAAATAAGTCCTGGTAGGGATGCATAACTCCTCACAGAAACTGATGTATGATGTTACAGTCTCTGTGAGCTCGTCCAGGTCGGTGGCAGCAGCTTCAAAAACACTCCAGTCAGTGCATTCAAAACAAGCTTGTAAGTCCTGTTCTGTGTCGTTGGTCCATCTCTTAACAGTCCTTAATACTGGCTTTGCAGTTTTAAGTTTTTGCCTGTAAGTTGGTAGAAGATGAACCAGGCAGTGGTCGGAGAGTCCTAGAGCTGCTCTGGCGACCGAGCGATATGCATCCTTTATTGTTGTGTAACAATGGTCCAAAATATTATTGTCTCTGGTAGGGCATGTAATGTGCTGTTTGAATTTAGGCAGCTCATGTGTGAGTTTAGCCTGATTAAAGTCACCGAGAATGATAAAAACAGAGTCCGGGTGTTGTTGTTCTGTGTCTGCGATCAGATCAGCCAGCTGTTGCAGTGCAGTACTCACGTGTGCTTGTGGTGGAATATAAACACTGATGAGAATGCACGAGGAAAACTCCCGCGGCAAGTAGAATGGTTTACAGTTAATGAAAAGCACTTCCACATCAGGACAGCACATCTTCTTTAACACAGTTACATCTGTACACCACCTTCTGTTGATGTAAAAGCATATTCCACCGCCGCGTGTTTTGCCCGTTGATGCCGTATCGCGATCCGCTCTGAACAGCTGAAAGTCCGGTATGTGAAGCGCGCTGTCCGGAATGGCTTCGTTCAGCCAGGTTTCCGTGAAACACAAAGCAGCAGAGTTGGTAAAGTCCTTGTTATTGTGTGCGAGCAGAAGTAGTTCGTCCATTTTGTTAGGAAGAGAGCGGACATTCGCCAGATGGATGCTAGGCAGCGGTGTTCTAAAGCCGCGTTGTCTGAGCCTGACGAGCGCGCCGGCTCGCTTCCCACGCCTACGCGTCTTGTAGCGTTTCCACAGTGCCGCTACTCCGCCGACAACAATGTTCCGCAAAACGCCAGAAAAATCAAAAACCGGTTGGTGATTAAATGATGTGCACTGCCGAATGTTTAGCAGTTCGTCCCTGGTGTAACTGATCGCGTAAGACAAACATAAAACAGGACAAATTAACAAAATTACTACAAAAACTGAAGCGCTCCACGCCGAGGCAGCCATCCGCGGCGCCATCTTATGACTTGTTCTCAGCCATATCAGCCTAGAAAATAGCAACTTTCATTTTCCTTCGGTCTTAGTACACCATGTAACTAAGAGTCACATTTTGAAAACTATCAAAATGCTTTTTTGAGATTTTTGAGCAAGATGCTAATGGTCTAATGATTCAATGATCTATGCTAAGCTAAGCTAAGCTAAAATTGCTCCCACCAGAGCTGGAGATTAGCTGAATGGATTTGAAAATGGTGAAACTCAACTGTTTAACTCTAGGCAGAGCCTATTCCCCCCCCAAAAAATGGAGTGTTCATATAAAGGATACATATTAGTACCTAAAGAATACATACTGGTTCCTTAAAGTTATAAATTAGTACCCAAGGAGTACATGTTGTACCTTAATGGTTCATATTTTGTACCTAAAAGAACAAAAATGTACGTTTTGAAAATGTACCGCCTCAGTTACTGCTTAATCTGAGAGTTTGAGAACTTTACCGATGTGCTGTTGTACCGATGTGCAATCTTGGAAATGGTCAACATTTTCTATGCAGCTGCATCATAAAGTATCGAAGAAGCATGTCCAATATTACGTTTATCTGCCAATCTGGAATATTATTATTATATATCATTTGACAAAACAGAAAAGCGCAAAACGAGCTACAACAGCACATCAATACGCATGCTAACTAATTTCCTGAAAAACCCAAAGTGCCAGCGTCTTGATGAAGTTGTGTTCATGTGAGTGTGTGTGTGTGTAAATATGGCTGATTGTGCACAACATGAGTCTCTGGAAGCGTGTAGCGTGTGGTGGTCACATTACAGCTGTGATTTGTGTGTGTGCATGACTGACACTGGTGGTCACAGCAGCACAGATGGAGGAGTGCGCACAGGGAGATCAGGTGGTGTAACAGATACGAGAGCACCAGCCGGCAGCAGATGAACTGATAAATTTTACGCAGACAAAAGCAAACAGAAATGCAGGCTGTAGGTCTAACAGTGAAGCCAGAGGAGAAAAAGGGAGTAGAAAATGGATGACATGCAGGGAGTGGTAAATCTTAGCTTGGTCTGCTTCTCACAAGTGCCCCATAACCTCAAAGTGGGAGGTATGTGTCCGTCTGGGGGCCCTGAAATAGGGTCTGCCTTGTCCAGAGAGGGTCCAAGATAAGTTTCGGGTTTAAAGAAAAATAGACACTGAGGTAATTTGTAGACGCAGATTAATGGCGGAGTCCCAAAGTTATGAGCAAGACGGTTAAACATTTACTACGGTAAAATCTGAAGCTCGTGAAACTGATGAGTTGCGCTACTAGGTTGTAAGGGGGGATGCTAAGTGTAAGTGGAGTATTCTACAAAGACACCGACACTTGTAGAGCTCTTCATGGAAACTAGAAACTCTACTCACTTTCAAAGACTGCTTGATTTTAGCATGTTCCTAATGTAATGGTGCAGGATTAGCATTGAATTGTTTACTTGTTTGATAAAGTAATATTATTTCAGTTAAAATTATGACCTAAAAGATAAAAATGTTTACATAAAATGTAAATTCAAATTTTGAGACATAAAAAGTTGAAATTATGAGATAGTAAATGATGATTAAGGTATAAAAAAGGATAAAATGTTGAAATAGACAAAACTGAATCGCCAGGAATTTTAGATTCAATGTAAAATGTTTCATATTATTACCCACATACATACACACACGCGCAAACACGCGTGCGCGCAGACGCACACACACACACACACAACACACACTCAATCAAAATGATAAAAGTCATAATATTAAAAAGTAAAATCGAAATAATGACAAAAATGCAAACTGAGAAGAAATCACAATTATGAGATAAATAAAGGGTAAAAAATCATGACATAAAATTTTAATTATGAAATGAAGTCATAATTGTTGAAATTATGAGATAGTAAATAATGATTCAAGTATGACAAAATGTTGAAATAAACATGTAAAAATTGGCAGTAATTCATAATTCTTAATTTTTATGTAAAATGTTTCGTAACACACAAAAAAATCATAAAGTGCTCATTTTGAAAAGGCAGAAATAATTACAAAGAATTAAAATGAAAAATAAAATCACAATTATGAGATAAAGTCATAATTCTGACAATTTTTTTTATTAGGATATATTGGGTAATAATCGGCGACGCGGTGGCAAAGCAAGAAGGTCGCTGGTTCGAGCCTCGGCTGGGTCAGTTGGCATTTCTGTGTGGAGTTTGCATGTTCTCCTCGTGTTTGCGTGGGTTTCCTCCGGGTGCTCCGGTTTCCCCCACAAGTCCAAAGACATGCGCTATAGGTGAATTGGGTAAGATAAATTGTCCGTAGTGTATGTGTGTGTATGAATGTTTTCCAGTGATGGGTTGCAGCTGGAAGGGCATCCGCTGCGTAAAACGTATGCTGGATAAGTTGGCTGTTCATTCCGTTGTGTCGACCCGAGATTAATAAGCCAAAAAGAAAATGAATGAATAAATGAATGGGTCAATCATGTTACAGTCAAAATCGGAATTGAAATTTTCTAAATTGACAATTATAAAACAAACTCACTATAATAAAACAAACTATAATTATAGCGTAAAAGTTACAATTGTGAAATTTATTGATATGAGATTTATGATTTTTCTTTTTACCTCATAATTATAATCCCAAAATTATATATCTGTCTGTATTATGCGCATTTTATTAGATTTCCTAACAGAGCTTCTGTCGCTAATAAAATAAAAAAAACCTCAAAAATAAAACAAATAAAAACAGAAAAACTAAATGTTTCTCATAACAAAAGTGAATAATTATTTAGATTCTTCTTTTAGCGGTTTCATTGGTACTGACTATAGACTACTTACTAGTACTGCAAGTGTTTAGGGAAATCTGTCTGAAGCAGTCACTACGTTTGCTATTTTTATGTTGCTGGCACAGAAATGACACCTAAAAATCAAGTTATCCGAAATTAACGCTTGTTATTTATTCATTAATTTTCCTTCTGCTTAGTCCCTTTATTCATCAGGGGTTACCACATTATCCAGCACGTTTTACACAGTGGATGCCCTTCCAGCTGCAACCCAGTGGGAAACTCATTCACACTTATACACTACGGCCAATTTAGTTTATTCAATTCACCTGTAGCGCATGTCTTTGGACTGTGGAGGAAACTGGAGCACCCCGAGGAAACCCACGCCAAAATGGGGAGAATAGGCAAACTCCACAAAGAAATGCCAACTGGCCCAGCCGGGACTCAAACCAGCAACCTTCTTGCTGTAAGGCGACAGTGCTAACCACTGAGCCACCGTGTCGCTACTCTTGTTATTGAAATTATTAAATATTTTTAAGATACACAAACCAAATAAAAATGGTCATTATTAAGAGACTTTTTTGACTCTGAGAGAAAAGGTTGAAACTGGAGGGAGGATGGCATTAAACACTATCACACTGCATGCATCTCCACCTGTGTGTGTGTGTGTGTGTGTGTTGTGATGCATGATGTGGTTTTGTTGTGTTCGTGTGATGTGAGAGCTCCAGCTGACCCCTGGCACACTCTCCAGCTCACCCTCACTGAACTCACTCACACCTGGGCTCCACCTGGCCCCATCTCTCCTGCCCCGGTCAAGCCTCCATCCATCTACACTGCTCAAACAACTACTGCACACCTCTGCCAATCGACAAGTGTGTGTGCATCCAATATAAAGCACAAATCTGACCACAAGCGCGTCAATGTGGAGCATTTGTACAAGAGAAAGGTAAAGAGGAGGTCAAATGTGCTCTAGACTCAGCTTAGGGATCATTGAAAGGGAAGTGAACATTTGATATGTTATGTTATAAATTCCTTTACACTGTTAACAATTCCCTGTAGAATATACAGCAACTTACTTGGCAGCAGTTCGCCAGTAACTGTATATCAGTTACAGCTAAAATACTGTACTTACAGCACCATTTATCTTGCTGTATATGTGTTTACAGAATCTTATGTATATCTTTACTGTAAAACATACAGTAATTTTCACAATGCATCTTTACAATACAGTAACATACCGCAAAACTGTCCTACAGTAAAATGAAGTTCATATTACAGTAAAATACTTGACAAAAATTATTAACAGTGTACATACTAATGCTAACCGAATACAAAAATAAAAGGTAGGTATAATATAATATATATATATATATGACCAGTCATTATGCCCTTAACTTGGAAGCTTGGACGTTAAACAAAGTTTTAATTTGTGGTCACGTGCATTGAACTAGTAAATCTGATTTATCTGACATGCCTTGAATGCACCATTACTGCACATTTTATGACTAAAATATAAATTGGTTTCACATTTGAAACAATGTCATTTAGGTAAGGTAGGCGAATGCTAACCCAATAGACAAAAACTATTCAGCTCCATTTTGGTAGCTAAAACTTCCACAAATACTGATGGATTTTGTACGATGACAGTTCAGGGTTGGTGGTAGGAATCAGCACATATTAAACACTTTATTTGTAAAAAAAAAAAATTTAAGTATTGATAGCTGCAGCCCCTCATGGATGTCTGGTACAAAAAAATACAAAAGAAAATTTATGAAATGTGCATCTGAATTTATAAGGCACATCTGATCTTAAATATCCCCACATTTATAATACAATTGGTATTTGATGCAATAAAGTCTTCGTAAGACAGCCTTACAAAAAGTCTTTGTTATGACGGAGACCCAAAACTATTTGCCTATTTACACAATTTAAAGATAGTTTACAATGTTAAATTGTTAAAGATTTATAGATTTTACATCTCGAAGATGGTTAAACGCTCATATATA